>JANTPZ010090449.1:0-49000 GCA_025593235.1 Vachellia pachyceras | reverse complement strand
ACAACTTGATGTCATATTGATTGATTAAATGATATATTGATCATATAGTACAAAAGCTTGGTAAAAACAAAAATTAACAAAAAAGGATATGATTATATCACATATGATTCCTGGGTAATTTCAATTTTAATTTTAGTTATTTCTTATTTTTAATTATAGTAAATAATGTAAAATGTATAGTTATGGACAAATGAGTAATTTTATTTTTTTTCTTTAAAGTTTGATCCTTCTAAGTAATTACTGTTTTAAATGTCATTTATAATAAATATTATTTTCTGTTGGTCATTTATTTCAATTCTCCCCTGTTTTCCGAAGTATTGAATTGGCCTTTTGCAAAACATTACTTTTAGCATTAATTATGAACTAAGTCACCGTTGATATTTATTAATAGATGAGACAGTTGAAACAAAATGTAATTGGCAATCATGTGGTTAATGCGTTTGTGAGGCGGAATAATCGTTTAAGCTGGTTATCCAAATTCCAATTATTGAGGTGAGGCCCATTTTCATGACGACCACGTGACGCTGCACTCCAATCTAACATCAAATCATCCAAGAGGATGTGATTTTAAAAATATCTAGATTGACGTGTAAAAGCTAGATTTTGGAGAATAGATTTTGAGAAATAATTTTACAGATTTTAAAGCAAAACCTAGGTTTTGAAAAGTTATTTATTTCAAGGCAAAAAATGGGTAGGAAAGAGAAATAAGGAAAAAGGTAGGAAAGAGAAAGAAGGAAAAAAGTAGGAAAGATGAAAGGGAAAAAAGGAAAAAAGTAGGAAAGAAGTAAAATGAAAAAGTAGAAAAAAGAGGAAAAAATATGAAAGAGAAAACCTAAGTTTCCAACCAAGGTTTTGTAACCAAAATAGTTTTTGGAAAAAAAATTTGCTTGGACAAAACCTCGGTTTTGAAGTAAAACCTAAGTTTTGAAACCAGATTTCAGAATGGGTTTCCAAACAAACCCTAAGTTCCCAAGCACATGTTCACACTTACAGTAAAGGAATGTGCATTGGAAAATCTTTTCCTAACGGTACATACAAATTAAAATAAAAGGCATTTAAAATCTGTAAAGAACATCTCAACATACGTAAAAAAATCTCAAAATCTGTAAATATTACTAATTAAGTTGCACATAATTAAGTTGTTCGAATTCAAGTTAAGCGCTTTTAGAGATTACTAATTATAATAAACTTGAATATAGTATAACATTCCATATTATGTTATAATTATAAAATTTGAGTTGATAGAATGGTTGAACTTTTTTTTTTTTTGCCAGAAGAATGGTTGAACATTTGAATGCTTAGTAACAACATTTGACCAAGAAAATAATCTAAAAAGCTCATATTTAACCTCATAATGAGAGCAGCACCGTTCATTCTGACTACAAGACGACTAAGTTGCTCTGTCGGCCAATTATTATTATTATTGGTTTGACTTTATTATTGATGATTAATTATTAACAGGACTATGAGAATGGAAGGAAAAAAAAAGCCCATCTCTAGTATGGATTCAGCTTCAGAGGTGGAAAAGTTTCAAAGTGGAGATGGCACTTCAAAACTTCAAAATGGCAGCACCACTTGAAGGCTTGGAAGCAAATACATAAAGCCCAAGCTCATTGTTATTAATTTCCCCCTTGTCAATCCTAGACTGGAAATATTGTTCCTGCAATACACGTCCAGAATTCAGCATTATTGTTAAGTACATGTTAATTCATAATAATCAATCAAAAATCAGAAGACTGTCCAAGAATCATCATCAGACCTTCAAGTTTAGGATATATTGTGGGACAAGGCTTTCTTTCACCAAAGAGACAGTACAACCACCCCATCCAGCCCCGGTAAGCCTCGCCCCGAGAGCGCCATTTTTGCGACAGACGTTCACAAGTTCTTCCAATTCTGGGCAGCTGGTCGCCATAACGAGCAGTGTCAAAACATAATTAACAGAAAAGGCACATTGCAAAGCTTCACAAATATTTTGTATAACAGATCATAAAGGATCAAGCAGATTTGTCATCCAGGTGAAAAGAACAGAGAGAACAAGCAAACAATACAAACCTGCATTCATATAATACACTGCAGCTATGATGGCTCTCATTCATAAGGTCACCAAGCTTTTTCAGTGTTTCATCCTCACTGAAAGAGAAGCATTGGTAAATGTTAAAAAATTTGACATGGTGTCTTCCGAAAGGCATAAAAAACAATAAAATGCAATTTAAACAAGAGATGAATCATCAAGAGGTTTTAATGAACATAAAGAAATAAAATGTAAACTATTGCCCAATCATCCGGTTTTCATCGACCTCATCTAAATGTTTATATTATTAAAGCTAGGCAGCATTTTTGCAAAATTTGCAATAGTAGGATTTGAATGTCTACAGGATACCTAATAAATAGAATTCATTAGTTTTCAGAACATCAATACATGCTAATATGTTTGGACATAATCATTTTACAACAAGGACTGCCTAATATTTCATCAATTTTTCAGCCCAGAAATATCTATTGCATTAGAATTATACAAAAATCGAAGAGCACTCATGAAAAGATAAAGCTGCGGCCAAACCCAAAAGACTTACCTTAAATTTGACGAGACAATGTTCTTGAAATCATGCACCCTCTTGGCTTCTGAGTACACATGGGCAGCTCTCTAGAAGCAAAACGCATCAAAATTATATCACACAATGCTCATTGGCAACAAGATAGTTAATCATAAAGCAATAAATGATCATTGGCAACACTCAACACAATAGCCACAAGAAAATCATACATGTTTAACAATTAGAGCAAGAGATACATGTATGTCTTCTAGATGCTAAACAATACCCAGGCAGCAGTTATAACAAAAATCCATAATTAACATGGACAACCAAGCAGCAAGCCATTGATGCAAACTGTTAAAAGTCAAAAAGTAAAGTGATAATATAAAGATCACAACATTGAGGATAAGAAATACCTGATGTAACTTATAGTGCTTAGCAACTTTTAGAACATCCAAATAAGCTGCATTACTGCCCAAAACTGAGGTAAGATTTTCCCCAGTAATTTTCTCAATCTCTTCGGCTGTATATGGCTCTTCATTCAAAAATTCCTGTATCAGAGATATATTTTATTAGAATTTTTTTGGAGCATAGACTTTATTATAATTACTTGAACAGCACAAGCCAAGTAAATATCATGAATATAAACAAAAAAAAAACATAAATCCATACTGATCAAAATTGCATGTTGTATCATGTTCTGATTGGAAGGTTTTCGAGGATTACAAACTTGAAAAGAACAGAGAAGGATTTCATAATGACATGCTATATTAAGTAAGTACCTTCACAGCAAGGACAGGATCAGACGAATTATGTTTACCAGCATATGTTACACATAACCCTTCTACATCTGACAATGTTTTCACGTTTGATATTGCCTCTTGTGGTTTCATTCCCAGCTTTATGCCAAGCACAATCTGGTGCAAAATCCAATAGCACAGATGAGAGTGTAAATATATGATTGGCAACATAAAGCCTTAAGTTACAGATCTACCAAGACAACTAGCTTTCTCTAAGTTTGCATGAAATGGGACCACACACACAATTCAAAACTTTGACCATACAAAATCCCTATCAAAATCCAAGCAGAGGAAAGTTGATTGCAACAAATCCCAATCCACATTTCTTCATCATTGGTTGTGGTCCATTATATTCAAGAAAGAAATGACAATTGAAGAAAAATGAAAACAATTTTTTGACAAAAAATACTTACTGAAGCGAGACGACATTCAACGACCCTATTGTTATAATTTGTAGCAGCAGTTACAGCCTTTTGAGACTCTGCTAAAGAATGGGCAATTACAAAAGTCCCACCACCAGGAAGCTGCACATCTGTAGCATGAATGGGGTTGAAATCAATAAGCTCAGCAAATCCAATCTTGGCCATGACAGAGATTGCCTGTCAAGTAGGTTTTAGTACAATGTTAGAATTGCTCAAGAGCAAGGTCCAAAAACCAATTAATCAGTCCCCAAAACTTCATTTTAAGGCTATGATGCCACCAATTGTATCAAAGCCTGGATTATAAAAGTCATTAAGACATTCCCTTTTCCAAAGAAAGATAGAGTAGAATTTAAATGAAAGATGTCGACAACCTGATCCATCCCACCAGATTGTGTTCCAACATGCCTTTCACATGCACATGTAACTTGAGCAATTTCTTTCTGTGAACAAAGTGAAAATCTTAGAACTCAACAAATATAAATTCTCACAGAAAGAAGAATATCAAATATACTCTGCAGCAAAAGTATGCTTTCAATATCAAGTTTTAGGCCCACTCTAAACATCAAACCGAACTAATGAATATTCATTCTTGGTCAACCCAAAATATAAGGTAAACAGATATCTTAATATTTACTATAAAAATAATTTTACAGTAGTTTTCATAGATGCAATACAATGGAAGTAAAAACCTTCTACAAACTATAATCCATGACTTACCTTTGGGAAATTCACTCCAAAAGCAGCCATAATGGCAATGGTAGAAGAACATACAAATGCTGCAGAGCTTGATAGTCCAGAACCTGTACAAACAACTTATATTGCTTCTTAAATTTAACTCCATTTACAACGAAAGACTTTATAATAGAGTATTTAGGATCACAAAGAAACACCTTGAGGAACTATTCCATCGACAAGAACATCGAGTCCAACTTGTTCGCTCACATCCACTCCTTTTGATTTTGCATAATCGTAATAACCTTTGTACCTACAACAATCAAATTGTCAGAATTTTAATCAGTAATAAACAGTTCTCTATTCATTTGATTAAAAGATCGATTGCCCAAAAAAGATTAGATTCCAGCATCTCTCCCTTTTCTGACTTACCCACATATAAAATAATGCCCCCATTTGTGATTCTTCAAGTCGAGTTCCTACATGAAAACCGACGCAACAGCAACTAAATTAACAGATGAATTTGCCCAGAAATCTTAATGATCAGACCAAGCTCGTTTTCAAAAGGTAAAATAATGGGGCAGGATGTTATCACTGTTGAACTTTTGAGTGGAAAACCAACAGGGACCCACAATATTATTAGGCAGTAACGTGAACAGAGACGTAAAAACCGACCTGATCAGGATCGGCAGGATAAGTACACATAGTATGTTTTTCATCATTCACATTAGCAATTCTAAGAACATTTTCGGAATCGTTTTTCCGAATCGCCACGATCGTATCTTGCCGAATTGCCATCGGCAAAACCGAATATCCCTCGTAGTCAATATGTTCTCCGATTAAGTTCACTCTACCTGCAACCCAGAAAACACAATAAGTTTCCATAGTATAATCAGCAAGAAAAAGAGAAAGAGAAGGAGAGAGAGGAAGAACCAGGTGAACGGGCGAAGACTTGAGGAGGATGACCGAAAACGTTCTGAAACTTGGACTTCAAATTGTCAAAACGAAGCTTGGCCTCTTCTAGCAGAGATCCTCCGCCATAGACAGGCTCCAGTGAATCGAAAATTGGAATAGAGAGATCTTCGTTTTTCGCCATCGTTGTGTGAGGATTTTCCGCTAGAGATTTCTCTTGCTCGCTCCTGTTCAGGCACTCGGGAAGCTTTCGTCCAGCGCACCGAAGCTCCCATTATAATATTGTTCTGTTTTTGCGCCAGCAAAGATTATACTATTATTATTATTATATCCTTCTAAATCTATCCAATCTAAACAGAATCTTCTTTTACAATAATTTTAATATAATTTAATAAATTAATTGAAATACAATTACAATGATCAGTATATTTATATTTAGAAAATCGATACATCCACGTATACTGAAAAACAAAATTAAATCCAATTATTGTATCTCCTTAATATAAAAGTTATTTTACTTTTCTTAAAAAATTAAATAAATAAATTAATTATAATGTATATTATGAAATATATATTATTATATTATATATTGATTTATAGAATTTTATAAATTAATTTAAAAATGTAAATATATCAAATTTTATTAATATAAAAAATCTAAATGTTTTTATATCAAGCAGTGTCAAAGTTTATTTCTTATAGGATCACGCACCTGTTTTTTTTTTTTTTTCCGAATATAGGACCACACACTCGACTCGCGCCAAGTCAGGCTAATTCGATTCTTTTTATCCTCAGACAATTAATTAAAAATGGAATATATTGTATGAAAGTTCAGTTATATATATAAAAGTTTAATTACACATAATATAGAAGTTCATTTATATATTATGGAAAGTTAGTTACATTTTGTAAAATCTTTTATTCTATAATTAATTTTTTAACGTTGGACTTATCCCAATTCCCCCTTTCTTTTCTTTTTAAGATAAGGTCAGTGTATTTATTTATTATAACTCAAATATGAAGATATGTGACCATAAAATATGATGAAAATTCAATATATGTTATATATTGGGTTGATGATTGATTGATGATTAGATAATCGGATGGGGTGTAATTTAAATAACGTTATAAATTCTGGCCGCCTCCCGAACGAAACGGCAAGTATTGTTTGGTCGACGACAATGATAATAGAGTCTGTGAAACGACATGACGCAGAATATCCGAGATTCAATAAATCCGCGTTCGTTATGTCTAAAATTCACAGGAACTCTGGAAGCGTCCTCACTCTTCTGGGTCTACTTGATCGTCCTGCCATGGAGTTATAATGGCGTCAGTATTTTCAGTCTTGTTCAGTGGATTGCCTCAGAAAATAGCAGTTTTTTTCTTCTCTGTATCGCTCTCAATGCGGGATAGGCATAGAGGAGAGGAACCGCCATGGCAGCTCTCACCTCCATGGGTGCCGCTCACTTACTAGTTATTCGAGATACTTGTTACTAATTTGAAACAAAGAAACCATGATACACACAAGTGACTCTTTGTTGAATTCGCAAACTTTGCCATTATCTTCTCAATGCGACAGAAAGGAAAAGGAAGAGGATAGGTGATTGATGTGTTTTCTTCTTCCTCCTCAATTTGATTTGATGGTGGAAGTTTTGTTTTCGTTCTCACGTTTGTTTGGGGAGCTTACTATACCTCATTTCTAAAACGTTGACTTTTTTTTTTATATATGTTTGAATTGCATAGCTATGTTGCTAGCTCTCTGCCATTTTGGGTGGCGAGGAAAAGAAATTGTGTGGGCTTTCCACTAACGTCTACGGAGAGTTGATTTTGTTGTGATGATCATGTATTAGAAAGCTTTTCACTTTTTCCCAGCACTTTGATTCGTTTTTTTTCAATATTGATGTGTTAAAAAAATTTATTTGAGCTAGATCAGTCCAAGACCCAAGCCATAGATACGATCCATCTAGAGGTCTAATGGTCATATTCTAGGAGAACAAGGGGGTCTCTCCAACAGTTTAGATCCGTCGCTCGCATTCCTTAGATATCATACCAGATTGTTGGCTTTAAGCGACCACCACTTCTAGATCTTCAGAAATCCTTAAGTAAGATGGATTATTTTTTTCTGCATCTTCACTTTGTAAAGGAGATTTGACACTTCACATATTTTCGATTGCTCACAAATCTTTTTGACGGATCTATGTAATCTCGGGTTCATTCGACAACATCGATTTACTCCTATTTTGTTGCACTAACGCCATTTGATCAATACCACTTCATCGCTTGCCTTACGCTACTTGCAACAATTAGTATTTTTCATCCTTTTCGTTATTGATAGCCCAAATCCTTTTTTTCATTTTTCCGTTTGACTGAAATTTGCTTAAACAATTGATTTTTTTACCAACGATTGGTTGGATCAAGTGGTAAGCGGCTTGTTCCAGCTTAAATAATGTCTCGAGTTTGAGTCTTGTGAATGCAGAAGCCACCATTGGGAGACCTTCCCACCTTTTCCGGGTGCGCAACGCGGGTCGAGTCCGGATTAGTCTGGGCGAAGCTCCGGAGACCGGATGGGCAACCAAAAAAACAATTGATTTTTTATTCTAAATTATGTGATAGTTATCGTTTCACAAGCTATCTTTCGTTGGTTCTGATGTATGTTAAATGTTTAATTAATCATGCATGTGTTTGAGATGAACTGTATATTATATATATATATATATATATATATATATTGTTAGGGCAATTATTTGATTTAAGATTTGCCCTTTATTTGAGGAGGCCTCCCACATTGATGCCCTCGAACTGTCATATGTAGCAGGAGGAGGCAAAAGATCCTCCCATCGATGTGTGTCAAATGTTTAATCATGTGCAATGTTTTATATAATGGATTTAATCTAATGTTCCATGGCTTTTGTGGTTCGGAATGCTTCTAGTTTTCAATTGGGACCAATTGTTTTGTCCCTTTGTGATCATGTCTGTGAAAGCATTATTATCTCCTGCAAGTCTCTGTATGGCTTCTCTCCTCATTACGGTGTTGGAAGAAGATTGTGTTGACCCTCTTGGTGGATTAATTTCTAGCATGAGGCATATGGAATTGCGGGCCATCCAAATTATATACAAGTAAAGAGTGATGAGCCTACCCAATGCATTAGATCTGGATTCTTTAAATTTGATTATGAACCATCCATATCCGATTTTTTAAACAGTTAAATTTTAATAAAAATTATTATTTTAAAATATAATAACTAATAGATTAATTTTATTTTAGATTGTATATTCATTAAAATAACTTTTTCCATAAAAATAAAAAATCATATCTGAACCATCTAAATCTAATAGGTTTGGTGAGTGATGAAC
Source organism: Vachellia pachyceras (assembly GCA_025593235.1). Lineage (NCBI taxonomy): Eukaryota > Viridiplantae > Streptophyta > Magnoliopsida > Fabales > Fabaceae > Vachellia > Vachellia pachyceras. Next base: position 40,306 of record JANTPZ010090449.1, on the reverse strand, counting down.
ACCTTAACCATATCCAAGTGCACTAGCTGCCAACTTAGACAACAAATAGGTGCTAGTATAATCTAATCTCATATAATACGAATCCAACGTAGAAGTTGCTTTTCAAACTTGATTTACGATCTACAGGTTAAATCTGTAAGAAGGGTTTTATTTTGACTTGCATCTTACTAATACAAACAGGCCTCTAGTGCCTCTACCCATAAGGCTGCTTCACTAGATTAGACACTCAGGCATATCATTCAATACTTCGTATGAGCTTCCTCAACTTGACTTGTTCAAGCCAGAATTTTCAAAGTTAAAGCGTCCGTGCTTCCTGAAAGCAAAAAAAAAAAAGAAGAAGACTTTTTTTTATACATAAAAAGTTGAGGTGGGTTCGGCACCGATCCCCCACCAAGGTCAGGACCTGGTCTCAGGGCTCTTTGAGCACTTACAAGGGACTTACGAGATCGCCTACCAAAGAAGTCCTCATGACGGCAGAGGGAATCGAACCCACCTCCTTGTAGGAGTTGGGTCTGTTCCTTACGGTCTGTGCCAAGCTCCTTTGGCAAAAAAAAAAAAAAAGACTTGCTAAGTCCCAATCCTTGCACGTTCGTTCAAGGCAAAAAAAAAAGGATCAGATATTTCACTTCGCAATCCAAATCGTTTCACTCAAAAACCTGGTTAATGGGCCCCGTATGACAACTCTTGTCTCGCCTATTCCATGAGCGTGGCTTCAAAACTTATAATCCCTCTCACTAAACCCGTTTGAAAACATGGTAAAAAAGAAATTTTACGTAAATTGAGGTAAATATATGAATTTGATTATATTATTTTATGGAAAAATACTGTTGAACGTGCGTTTGGACTCCCCCATAAACTCAGCCAAAGGGAGCCATTGTTTAAAGTCTCATTTGTCAATGAAGGGAGAATGTGTCTAGTCAACGATTCACATTATGATGAATTAGAGTTCAAATCCTTATTATGAGAAGTATCCATATTCAACATCTGACAATATCTAGAACATAATCATCTCCGGTAAATGAATATACCTGCCAGCATTGGTGGATCAAAGTATTAAGCAATACCCCATGAAAATAATTGAGTTTGAGAATCAGTAATCCAGTGGGCTGAAAGTGTTTTCTGAAGGAAAATGGGATTAAAAAACACTTTTTTTTTTAACATACACCTCCATTGAATTGAACACATATCAGTTGTTTTGAAGTGGGTCCGGGTCTGAAGAATCCAAAGGTCTCGAACGCTAATGATTAGCTTTGCGAAAATCAACTATCCTGTGTCATGTTACGCCAAGAGAATGAGTTCAATTTTCAATATTGGTTGTTGTACAGCATGAGTACTTAGCAATACTTCTATTCATGGTAAAATAATCTACGTGTAGGTAAAAGATACATGCGGGTTGCTTAATTTTAAATCATGGTCGATTCAAAATTTGAAATTCAATCATGATCATGAATCGTCTTCAAAATGAAAACAGTAATAATACAGTACTTCATGCTATGAGCTAATACAGTGTTAAATATGAATTAAGGATAATCATAAGTTCAAAGTTTTTTTAATTTGCCCGAGATTTCAATGTGAAACATTTTATATTACATTTTTCGAACTACATTTTTTTACAGAAAAGTACATTATAATATAGGAGAGAGTTTATCCATCAAGAGGTTTTTTTGCCGACTTATCCATCAAGAGGTGCTCACGTATTTGAATATATATATATAAGATCCGGTAAATTTATAACACATGCATGATTGATCTTGTCAGACATACAATAATCTTAAACTTGCAAGGTAAGAGACGAATAAAGAAAATTGTTGGATTATACGTTACAATGTGCTTGTTTGGGAACGCGGTAGAAAAGTACTTTTACGCAATTCGAGGTAAATATGTGGAAGAGATTATCTCTTTTTACATAAAAACACTGTTGAACGTACTTTTTGGAAGTAAATAAGCTTTGCCAAACAAGTACAGTATATACCAAATTGAAAATTATCTTATTAACCAGATATTAAACGAAAAGGATAAGGTTGATTTGACTATTTACATTCAATCATACATGAACCTATACTGTATATATAACTTTTTTTTTTTTGCGTACAAAATAAATTAGTGTGTATGCATATGACACATTGATCAAACATTTGAATCGTGAAAAGTGAATATTTATTATTTTATGCACGCAATTAGGATTCAGATGCTTCTTCCGAAGAATCATTTGTGGGTTCCTAGCAAAGTGATTAAATCTCATCTCTCTATCAAGTCTCAATCTCTCTTTGATTGCCCTTTCTTTTCAAAGAATCTCATACATTTTCCACTTGTACAATTAGATACTACAGCAACACATATCCCACTTGTTTCTGAGGATATATATATTGATAATTATTAATGTGAATATACATATATATATATATAGTCTTCCTTTTCAATTCGAAATACTATCATAATAAAATCTAAACGCTTGATGGTTTGACAAGACCTGAAAGAAAAATCCCACACTTCAATCTTAATCAGAACAAATCCAAATTTTGTTCATCACTTCAAGTTGAGAATATTCACCTGCAGCTAGCTAGCTAGCGTGATGGAACAAAATTGTGTAAAGCTTCATCAGATCGAATTTAATGTCCTGGAAATTCGTATATTAATTATATCTCTAAAGTTTTTTCCTTTTCTTAAATTTTTTTTTGTTTTTATGTTCATTCCCCCATTTTATCTAACAAGAAATCACATATAATCTAGATTTGTTATTATTAATTAAACAAAAGCTAACTGCATTTTTATATGTAGAGAGAAATACAGATTTGTTTAAAAAAAATCATGTCGTCTGTGTTCTGCTTTAAGATATGAGTGGGTGTGTGTGTGTGTGTCTATAAGATGAGATCCGTTGTGCAGTGGAAGTATGATTAAAGAGAGAGACAAGTTTTGATTAACTTTTCCAAAAAATCTTATCTCCTTTCTTCACAATTTTCAAACCCCCACATCTTTTTCCTCCTCTCTTCCAGCTTGTCCTTAATACAGCATTTTACTTTTCTTTTTCTGTCTTCCACAGTTTTAAACTTTTATGAGATGTTCGGATACAGCAATATATTAAAATAACACACTAATTATTGAATTTTTGTTCAACAGGATTCAAAAATAAAGTTTTGAAATCTGTACTGAGCTATATATATTTATCGCCCTGATGACAAGTTTTTGAAATTTCTCATCATACTGCTAGATTATAATATAGCTAAGAGTCTAAGACTTTAATTTATTTTAGACACAGATAATAGAAATTTCTTGAAAATTTTATTGATTTTCTCCGTTTAGTGGATCAAATTCATTCCGTCGAGTATTTGTTAGGAAAGCGAAAGAAGATTCCTTTCTTTGTCCTTAATTAACTTTCTGATCGTAAAGGCCTGATTCAGAGATGGTTTAAAAGGACAAAAGAATATCAATATGATATATAGATAGACTGGGTGGTGAACACTGAACCAAGCTAATTAATTAATTAAATCATCCAAAAAAATGTTTTCCTTTTGAATAGTTATCATGTAACCGTATATAACCGAAAGACAAGTAACTTGGTCCAACCAAAATTTCGGTGAAATGACATCTTCCCTGACAAACAATGCTAACAATTCAAGACATTAATATATATATATATATATATCTGTGTGTGTTTGTAACACAGTCAACCATCATAAATTAAACCTATACACCTTTTCTTTTTACTTTATATATAGACATAACTGTGTGTGTAAAGTGTTCTTCAATTTAAAAAATATAAAATTTACATTAAACATCTAATGATTTCAAGATCTTCTACCGACATAAAAGTAATTATATTTAGGAAAAATCACCATGAAATTCCAACAAAGGATAAGCAATAATTGAGAGAAATGTATAATCCACCCTTATGTTTGCTTGCGTGCATGCTTCTGTGTGCGTGTGTGAGTAATTGAAGAGAGAAATAATGTACAAGAAAGGGTGAGTAGTAAATTTAAAGAGGATAAGTAGGCTCAATGTACAATCATGGTATATTATGTACCAGCACTCTCTCTCTCTCTCGTACTCATCTACATACACATATATACAGATGGAGAATAATAGTGTGCATCATGGGAGAAGTAATGATACAAAAAAAAGTTCCAAGGTGGGAAGGGGGAGAAAGAAATGGAGAAATGCTTGTGCAGCTCCAGAAAGGGGAAATGATGAAAGGCCCATAAATGAAATATCTTTGAGCAATATTAACATTAGTACTTTACTCCTCCTCCACACGTACCTCCCTCCCCCCCTCCATATTACTTCCTCTTCCCATCATCTCTTGTTAAAGCCATTTCCTTTAAAGGAAATCGTACATCATCCTTCAATGCCTCTAACCCATATCTGTACCAATCTCATAGCCTAACATCATCACCATCATCCTTCTTTCCATACCCATACATGCACATATATATATTTATATGTACTCTACTCTATCAAATAATTAACCACGTAAGCCTTCAACTTATTTATGCTCTGCAACAAAACTAGCTAGTTTCCTTTCGAATGTGGGGGAAGACCGTTAACGGCAACCTACTCTAGTGGCACATACTTGGACGAGTTCTCGGATTTGAGTCTCGCGTTGGCACTTCTCTGTGTTTAAACTGACTAAAATAAAAATGAAGTACAGGGAGCTGGTTTTACAGCAAAAAACTGGTTCTCTTTTATCACCATTTTAAGGGGGAAATGCAGCAGAGTTTACCATAAGTACAGGGAAAACCCTAACCCTAAAAATTTCCTTTCAAAATGATTAATTTTACTACTCAGAGAACTGTACTCATCAGATAAATGGAACAGAGAGAGTGAGAGAGATGAAAGATATGTAGAAGGGAATGGTTCGTACAGAAGTGGCTGCAATAAATAGAGTAGCTAGTTTCGAAGAATGATCAAGACATATTTTTTTTGAGTGAAAATGATCAAGACATACTTAACCATGTGCAGAGGAGGAAAGAAGGAATTAAAAAAATCAAATAATTCGAAGCCTCCTGCGCAAGCCTAACTAGCTTCGAGGAACTGCTCCTTGTCACGTACGTTACCATGAACCCCCCAAAAAGGCTCATTCCCAATATGCTACAATCATATAAGTAAGCTCTAAAACTCTAGAGTTACCTTCCCCCACAACAAGTGTCATCCTTCATCAGTCAGATCCATCAATATGCATCACAAATCATACAGACACACATGAAAAATTAATTTTACATTGGAATCCCCAAATGGCCATATAGATATAATTTAACCTTCCTTTATATTCCATGCATCATTTTCAATTCCTCTTTCTCGTCCTTCCTCATCATGTGCGTTGACACAATAATGTCCTGAATCAGCCCGTTGTCCCTTAACAAATTAGCTTCAGATTTAGACGCAGTCATGGTGGTGGACGGTAACTGACCAAAACCTAAAAGACGATTATTGCGGAAGGCGGAAAACGACGGGGAAGAAGACGACGTCGTATCGGTACTAATGCTCAAAGGAAGTGGTGGGGGTGAGCTATTATTATACAACAAAGCATCACCGTCTTGTGCTTGCACATGCTCTTGTTCCTGAAGATGATGATGCTGATGCTGATGCTGTGCTTGTGGCACCACAAACTGTTGTGGCGAACCCAGCACGCCACCGCCAGCCATCCTGATGGGTCCGAACCCGAGGCTCGACCGACTGGTAACCGGACTCGGGTGAATGTGCTGTCCCTCGTATGTCGTCACCACGATCGACGGGTCCTCCGACGACCGCTCCACCCGTTTCTTCACGCCGCAACTGGGGGTGGTGCAACGATAATAGCTCCTTTTTTTTTCAACAAATGAACAGAGCAGAAACGTTAATATAGGGAATAGCACCTACGAGTTTGAAAGAAATTTTCTAATATCTTGTTCTCTAATTAAAAACAATACGTACGAACATTCAAATTGACTCGAAATATTGATTTGGAGTTATGTATGTACCTGGGATAGGGGCTGTTTTTGACAGCCTTTTGGCCATACTTGCGCCACCTATAGCCATCGTCGAGTTGATCGACTTCGCTCTTTGTCATGAACGCAAATCTGGGCTCTCTTTGCTTCTTTTGGTTCTTCTTTTTCGGCTTCAGTCTGATCAATTTTGTGTGCACAGAACACAAAAATAATTAGCTAGTGTTTAATTTGTCCCCCTTTTATTAAAAAACATTTCCAAAAGGAAAAATACACAGACAGCAAAAGAAGAAACTGATTCAGAAGCCACTCTCTGTCTTCTCTACCACTGTAACTGACTGTTATCACTAAAGACACAAGCTTCAGAAGCAAAAGGAGTAGGAAGAAGAGATGAAAAACATACAGTTTCTTGGCCTCGTCTTGATCGAGGTCGTCTCCTTTGGCTTCATCTCCGTGTTCTTCATCGTCAGGTCCTTGTTTACCACTAGTGTGAGGTTGGTCATCGATGATGGTATAATCGGCGAGGGAGGTTTCTTTGGAGGAAGACGAGATGGAGGAAGAATTGGGGGAGGCCGGAGTAGCGTTAAGGACCTCGGAGGATTCAGGGACGTTGGAGCTCGCCGGCGACGGAAGAGGGTAGTGGTGGTGAGTAGCGGCGGAGGAAGGGAAGCAATCGAACAAAGAAGGACTGTAATCTTGGAGATTGAGCAAGTCCATGAAGGCGGAGGAGTAATTAAGCTTATTGTAATCGTTGTCCGATGATAGAGGCATCATCGTCATCATGTCGGAGATGGTTGATGATGAGAAAGGAGGCTCAGGGAAGCTTATCAGACTGGAACTACTCATCGTCGGAATCTCATCGGGAAATGCCACGAAGTTTGTCATCTTCCACCTCTCGCTGCTCTCTTCTTCTGCTTCCGCTCTCTTCTCATCCATTGATTTTTATTCATCGCTGCTTCTATATATCATCAACTTAAAGCCCTCTCTAGCTAGTTAGCACATATTCCTCATTATTTAAAAAGAGAAAAAATTGCGCTTAATTTTTAATTTTATTTTCCGTATGCTGAGGATTGATAATTCAGTATGAAGATATTTTAATTAAGTTCAATTGGTTTGGAAATGTGTATTATATTTCGGTGACAACAATTTTGAGATGACAGGTGTGATAGTGAAAATTATAAATTCACATTAAAAAATTAATATTCGAAAAGTATTCTCCTTGTAGGGAGCCCTTGGGAATATTATTATTAATTTATATGGAATTTTGTTTAGGGTGTGTGAAAAGACTCTTGATACGTAGGGTTGGGACTTTGGTTAACAGGTTGGCTGGGGGAGGTTTCCCACCTTGGAGGCGACCGACGGATGTCGGTAGCCAAGAGTACGAGGGACGGTGAATCCTGAACGCATTAAATACGAGTGAAGCAGGACAGGTGGTGGGGTCCGCTGCGATTCAACGCGGAGATTTGACCGGCAACCGGATGAGTGTGGACGAGGCCCCTCTAACCTCTCCCTTTCTGGCTCTGTCTTTGCATGTGACGCCTCAGCCCTCTTCATTGGCTTCCACTATCTCTTACGTGGCACGTCTTTAAAACTTAGGTTACATCAAAGAACTTTCTTTAACCCCCTTGGATTGGATAAAGTATTTTGGATGTGTAATAGATTTACAAAAATCATGTTTACGTAAATCAATTGAAACTCATCGACTACTTATCTTAAAAGACTATAAATTATGTTAGAAAATTAACATCTGATCTAAAGAACCCTTCGTCACACAAGTTTGAATTAATGTTTTTTCTTTGGTTATGAGCATATCATGATGTGTTTATAAAAGATAAAAGTTTCAAAAGTATTTACATTTGGTTGAAGGCTTTGAGATGACGATTATTTAAAAAGAGGTGCTATTTAAATATTTAAATGATGCTACAAATTTTGGGGAAGCAACAGAAGATTTTCACCATGCATGAACATTTTTGTTTGTGCAACACAGCTCATTTGTTTATTCTTGTTTCTGTTCATCTGTCTTGAAGTGACACACACACACATACATATACATACATATATATATATATGAGAGGTGGGGATGGGAAGATCAAGTTTTGGCTCCGTTTGGATAGCCCGTTGAAAAAATAGACACAGATTCCGAGGCAGTTTATGTGAGAGGAAAAGTGTCTCGGTAAGCACACCCATTATGCAAACGGGCAAAACAAACAGAGCCAAAATAGTGTTTTGGCAATGGATAACAAACAAGAATGCAAAATTAGGTGACTAAAAATACGAAAAAAAGCCTTCAAATCAAATCATTATATCATCAATAATAATAACAACAGAAATAACAATAATAATAAAGTGATAATAACAAGAGCAATGATAATACGAAAAAAAACTCCAACATGTTCTAGTGTGTGTTTAGGAATCCGTTGGAAGAAAGGAGTTCACAGCTTCCGAGATGATTTTATGGATTTCGAGCTGATTTTACAGATTTCGATATAGTTTTTATAAATTTCGAGATGATTTTTACATATTTCAAGATGGTTTTATCTTGACTTACATGTATCGTTTGGGAAACGGTATTCCCAAATAAGCACCGGAAAGATTTTGCTTGCACTTGCAGCATCTTTAGCCCTTCATTTAGCCTTCCCTGATATGCACGTGGACCCTTATATTCCCATTGATTCCTAACTATTCACCCTTTTGTCTTCTATGCTTTAATTAATTCCCACCCATCGCTTATCATAATTATTTCATCAAATTTGTAAAAGATCCATGCAAGCTACTATTTATAAAAAAAAATTACAATTCAATTTTTAAACTCCATGCATGCATCGATCTAGCTAGCACCCATCCACACTTTTAGGTTTTCTTTTTGTATATTTACAAGTGAGATTACTTTATTGGCTCTTTTTTTTCGTCATCTTCAATTCCAAATAGGCGGATCTCTGTTTTTTTTTGGTTTGTTTTCTTAATGATCTTTGATTTATCTGCTGGGGTATAAATTTATATTTAATAGCCTTGAAGGTTCTTTGAATAGCATTGCATCTCCAAAAGAACAACACGGGTTTGACTATAAAAACCAAATAAGATTGTATAAGTGCACTTTGTTGGGAGTTTGATGAGCACGAGGCATTGACAATTGACTAAGGACCAAACGTAAAGGCAGGCGTGATTGAATAAGGTAAAGGAGCTAGCTTGGTAAAATTGGCTAACGAGACAGAATAGTAATTAAACCCAACACGGTGAATTAATTAGAGTAATTCGACAAGCGACACTACGTAAGATGATAATGGAGTAAAGCCAACAATGGAGTGCCTGTTTGGGAAGCCATTTTCCCAAACGGTGCACGTAAGTCGAGACAAAACCATCTCGAAATCTGTAAAAACCATCTCGAAATTCATAAAAACTATCTTGAAATCTGTAAAACCATCTCGAAATTCCCAAAATGCCTCAAAATCTGCAAAATCCATTTTCCCAGCGGAGTTCCCAAACAAGCACGGAAACGATGAGCATATTTAATATGGACGTTCAACATGTTGCCAAATTTTCTTCATCATGGGCACGAACCAATTAACCAAACAAGATATATAATTAGTAATAAATCATTGTCTTTAGTTTCACACACACATACACACAACATTGTGTGTGTGTGTGTGTGTGTGTGTGTGTGAAACTAAAGACACATGCAAGGATATTGAATTCAGATACTGAGGCTTGCCATTATATTCTAATTCACCATCTATTTTTCTTCGGCTTCATTATGTTGGCAGCTCATGCAGCAGTTGATGCAGCTTTCAAGTCTGAATCTATTGGAGTTTTCTGAATTCGGCATATATATTTGAAAATGAAAACCCAAGGCATTTTGGTAATTACGTATTGGGGGGGGGCAAAAACGTCTGCGCATCTCAAGTTATTAGCAAAAACCAAAAGGGAATTGAATTACGGGTTGATATGACTTTATTTTTTTTTTATCAAATACAATTAGTACCCAACCGCAATGTCAATAAAACTAGGCTTGTTTGGGAATCAGGTTTGAAACCTAGGTTTCACAGATTCTGAGGTAAAATCTAGATTTTGAAAAGCGAATTATGTTTGGAAAATTATAGCTTTTACGGATTTCGAGGCAAAAAAGTGGGTAAAAAAGGGGAAAGTAAGAAAGATGAAGGAAGAAAAAGTAGGAAAGAGAAAACCTAGGTTTCAAACTGAGGTTTTGTAACCTAGGTTTTGAAATCTGATTCCCAAACAAGCTAAATTTTGTAACCTAGGTTTTTAAAGTATGAAACTCTCACACAATGAAAATTCAAATCCTGTCGACATACCCATTCCTTTCGCTGCGACTGCGATGCATGAACTGACTCAATGAGAAAGTGAAGCGGTAAGAAATACTTTTACGCAAGTCGAGGTAAATATGTAAGGGCGGACTTGTGTTCGTTCCACCGGATGCAGCCGCACCCTCGATTTCCAGAAAATTAGGTATATATTAGTACTATGTGATTTATTTTGCACCCACTCATTTGCTAATTTTGAATCCATTAAATTTTTGCTCAAATTCTTCTCAAAAGATAATAAGAATAAGTCTTACTTATCTTCTCAAAAAATGGTTTGCACCCCCTGAGTCAGGGTCCTGAGTCCGTCACTGTAAATATGTGAAGGAAGTTATCTTTTTTATGAAAAATCACTGTATAACGTATGTTTAATTTTTACAATTAAACCCAATGTAATGGCGTTCTGACTTGGATTTGGGAGTGAGTTTAATGAACGAGGAGGCAGGCAACTAGCAGGAAATAGGAATGCCTCATGCCTTCCGCACGTGACATCCATGCCTGAACTTTCCTTGCCTTCTGCTGACGTCAACACGACGTCACCCCCGACAGCAGTCTCTCTCCGCTGTTATTGCCGTCGGGACTCCTCCGTCGTTCTTAATCATTCCCTGTTAAGGGCAGAAAAGAAAATAATGACCCCCGTTTGCGAAAAATTATCACGCTGATGTTGTTTTATCAAGTATTTGTCTGTTTCGAAAAGGTTGAGAGTATTATTTTAACATAATGCGTTTTGGCATAGTTGATTTATGTTTGGTTTCAAAATGTATTTATTCTATTAAAAATGAGATTTTTTTCTTAAAATATATTTTAAAAGATGTAGTTATTAAACGCTAAAGCGCTTGTTTGGGAAGCCATTCTTCCCAATGGTGCACGTAAGCCGAGATGAAACCATCTCGAAATCTGCAAAAACCATCTTGAAATCCGTAAAACCATCTCGAAATTCCTAAAATGCCTCGAAATCTGTAAAATCCATTTTCCCAACGGAGTTCCCAAACAAGCACAAAGTGCTTGTTTGGGAACACCGTTTCCCAAACGGTGCACACATTTCAATATAAAATCATCTCGAAATTCATTAAAACCATCTCGAAATTCATAAAACCATCTTAAAATCCGTAAAATAAATCAAAATCTATAAACTCATTTCTCTTAACAGACTTCTCAAACGCACAACGTTTACAAGCTAATGAATTTTTTGGTTCAAAATATATTTTGGACCCAAAAAATTGTTGCGAAATGCACGGTATATCTCCGAATAGGTTTTTAAAATTCGAAAATGATTAGGGAAGGGGGAGCGAAACGGGAGGTGGTTTGTTGGATTACACGTGGATGCATCGGGGTCAGTGAGTGGTGGCTTGCGTGGCAGATCCAAAGGCTGACTTTTCCTGAAAGCATGCACATGCACTTCACGCGGTTTTGGTACATTCGCTGCTTGCTTCTTTCACACGCTTTCTGCTAATTAATTACCTCTCTCTTCAATCAATAAAGTGTTAATTAGATTAGATTGAATCCTAAATGGCGGGCTGTAATTAACTACATATCTTAAATATTGCTGTGATTTGTGGGATGAATATATAAATAAATAGCAATACAAAAAGGGGGGCTTTATGAACATATATAGCAAATCCAACCCTACATACTTGTCTCTTCCACTATGGCGTGATTTGTTTAAAAGAATCTTTCACTTTTAATCAGAGATCGAAGATCAAATCCCACTTCACGTGCCTCCCCCCCCCCCCTCTGTATATGTGTGTGTGTATATATGATATATATCAAAGCTGGATCGGGAAGAAGATCATCAATATACTGTCCCATGTCGATAATGGTGGAAGGTGTTGTGCCATCGTGTGAACAGCGAGTGGTGGCAAGTGAGGGAAAAATTTGCAAAATAAGGCAATGGGTCATAATGGGCCTGATTAGGAACGCGGTTGAATAGTAATTTTACGTAATACATATAAACATGTGAAGAAGATTATCTCATTTTACAGAAAAATGCTGTTGATGTTTGAGGAGAGTAAAAGTGTTGTCAAACACGTGGTAAATTTTTTTTAGAAAAGTTACATATGGATGGTTATTGTATACATGGGTCAAAAGTCAAAGGTGTGTGAATATTTGGTGGGCACACATATATAGAGTCAGAACAAGAACATGCGTCGACGTCGTAGAGGCCAAAGTTATTTTATATAATTGAATTTAGCAGTAGTACTCCATAATGCGACCTCGCTCGGGGCGGTGCCGCTCATTAATTAATCATCCGATTCTCATCCATCCTTCTTCACCTTATTAATTTCTCCTTCATTCATTCTGTATCCAATTCATGTTCCATATTCCATTCCAAATTCAGTAGTGGTTATTTCAAATAATTAAATGTGTATTATTCTTTCCTCTGAAGTATCATTTTTAATCATCTATATTAACATTACTCCTTCAAAGTTAAACCCTCTCTAATCACGTAATTCTCTGGAACTAAACTTATAGAATTGGGAAACAGTTGATGATCAAGATCTTGTATAATTTAAGATGAAAACAAACCTTCCATCTAGTTTTTAATTATATTTAGATCGAGAGTACATAGTATTGCCTTTTCTCTTATATATGTCGTGGACATACGTTGAATTTAATCATATTTCATTGAATTGTCACAAAATCTAGGTATATATAGTCATCCCCCACCCATTGTTCTTGAAAAAAAAAATAAAGCTGTGTGGGTTTGACCGTTTATCTTAGTTTTATCTCATGGATGGCATGCGAATTAATATGGTTTCAGTGTAGCCTAATGCATGGACCAAAAAGGTTATGAGAATTGAGAATCTTTCGGATACACCATTTGAAGAGTTCTTTAAATTAAACAACATCTTTCAATATTTACATATGATTGCAACGGCTTCCAACTGCCATTAACCTATTGAATGAAGCTGCACGTATCATCTTTATTCTATTACCGACCACTTTATTTTATTACTCATAACATAAATTTTCTATTCATGCTTCAAATGTCTCAGAATAACATGGGAATATTATTTGTGATTTGGGTTGAACAAGGTTCACTTCACTTGCCTCCTCCGAGAATTATTTTAGAGCCCCGTTAAATACATATTCATTATTGAACACCATATATTCCTATTTCAACTGGGCCTATCAGATTGAATAATTAATTCTAATCTGATCATCAGTGGTATGTATCCTTACTTTTCAATGATCCTAACCTGACCTATTTGTGTTTTTGTAATAATAAATCCATATTCCAGATGGATGATTTCCAATTTTCATGTTAAATAATTAAATAAATTATGCCTCAGTGAAGTTTATTTTGTTTCAATGAAGAATCCAACTTTTCGGCCGGTTTAATTTTCTTCTCTTATTAAGTAGTACCCAGTTAATTTGTTTACATGAACATGCATGATATCACATAATTAAGCTTATATTCTTCAATGTTTAAAATTAATTGCGTTAGCGTCATGGAGGTTTAGGTGGGAGTAATTTTCTGAGGCTTAAAAAAAAACTTTCTCGAGTCTTGGACTTATTTTTCAGTCATATATGTGTTAGGTTTCAAATTATGAAAAGAGGAAAAAAGGAAAGTTGATTAAAAAAGGGGTTGATATTGAATAAAGTGTTGTGGATTAGGCTTAGAAATATGTATAAGTCCAGTAGCCTATATGCGCACACGGATATAAAAGGCGCTTAATTAATCGTATGCATTGAGATACCATGTTCAAAATTTGTCATTTTAGATATAGGAATTAATCAAACTAAAATATTTTTTTTATTTCTTCTTATTCAATTTTATATTTTTCTATTTGAATCCAAATTATTAATATTTGCAAAATTCAAATTTAATTTAGAGAAATTAAAACTACATACTGAAAGGAACAACTTCAATCACTCTTTCAATGAACTTATTATGAGCTGTTTGTATCAACATTTGGAAAGTAACGGGAGACAAAACTCATTTTATATATTCATCTCGTAGACTATAAGTCACGTTGGAAAAATAGTTTATATATAATGCCAATCGAAACAGCCACTGTAAATATGAAACACACTTATTTTTATTTCATTTAAGAATACAAGTTATCTATTAGTACAAAGGGCAAGTAAAGCTCGAAATAAACAATGACTTAGGTAATATGAGGACCCATTGCATGCCTTAATAAATTATTTAATGACGACTGGTTTAAGAATACAACAAATTTGCAAGTACAAGCAATGGGATTTGCTGTTAAAGAGCATGAGCAAGAACGCGTTGACTGATGAGGAGAAGACTAATTAAATTTTTGAGGACCTCAGCCTGATTTTTTTTTTATTAAGAAGAGGGAAAAGGAAAAGGGAGCAACAACACGCAAACGATGATTGAATCAAGAACTTATGTATAGATGAAAATCTCTTTGAACTAATGAGACCAAATTAGATTGAATCAAGAATTCGAATAGATGCTGGGGGGATGGCGACGCATGTATGTTGGGAGCGAAAGTCAACATTTTATGCAGAATGCTGCTATACTCTCCAGTAGTGATGATAATGATATTTCATACCACTCTGCTCCACCAGCAGCATCAAATCTTAGTCATATATGATATAAATTCACTTGTAAGCTTTGTTTTCCAAGGGGTAAACTTCAAAAAGACCAAGACATAGTTATTAATCTGATCGTCGTTCCTTTTTTTATATGGAAAAATTAGTTAGAATGAACTTGTAAAAAAGCAGAGTGGTATCATATGAATAAGATGAGAGCTGTAAAACGGTGGGAGAAGGGCAGAAAAGGAGCTTTTGAAAGCCCACAAATCTGCTTCGCTCTGCGTGCACGTCTTTACAAACACAACCTACTCCACTGTCTGTCTCCTCCTTTTTATTATCGATTTCTTCCATTTTTTGCTTAATTATTACAGGGAGAGAGGCAAGAATACTCTACAAATACGTAGACCCTTTTGGCAGAAAAAAAAAAGTAGACCCTTGCTCACTGATACGAAAAAATGACGTAATTATTCTGAAGCTTTCGGCGACTGTAAATATATACGTTGTCAACTAAATTACATATGTCCTTCACTTAAAATCTGAAAAAAAAAATCATAACAATAATTTATCAAGTAAAAACTTCAACTTGTCAAATAACAGTAACAATGATTAAGACAATAACAACTAATAATTTGATTGAGGATAATAAGATTATCTTGCCAAAAAAAACTTCACTCTAGAATAGTATCTAATAACTTCTTAGGAACTAGCTTATATGGAGGGGCCATTCTGAGATTATAATGTCTAGTGCTTGTTTGGGAACACCGTTTCTCAAACGGTGCACACATTCCAATATAAAATCATCTCGAAAACTATAAAAATCATCTCGAAATCCATAAAACCATCTTGAAATCCGTAAAATACCTCGAAATTTGTAAACTCATTTCTCCCAACGGACTTCCCAAACACACAATTAGTGGTTTTTACTTTTTACATGCCTTTCTCCTAATTATCTATACAATAATATCATTTTTTTCAAACTGCCAGAATATTTAATTATAAAACGTTGAAAATAAGAATGAATTTAATTACACTCGCTGGTAAAATGAGTTAAGAAAGAATGAGCAGGGTAATAAATTTCCCCAATGATGGAAAAAGAAATGACACGATATGGTGAAATGTGAATAGTTCAGGTCTTTATAACTGATAATTTATATTAACGATACTGATGTGGATATCAACACAAGGCTATGCGAGAGTGGGAGTGCTTAGTAATTAATTCATTATTACTACTATCAACATAATACACAAAAAGCCGACGACAGGTTAGACATGGTTGAATAAGTCAGTCCATTACAAAAAAGTGATACAATGTGTGTGTTTGAGAATCCGCGGGGAGAAAAGAGTTACGGATTCCGAGATGATTTTACGAATTTCGAAATGCTTTTGTCTTGACTTACCTATGCCGTTGGGAAAAATTGTTTCCTAAACATGCATGATGCCTTAGTATTTGAATGCAGAAGATGAATTTTTCATAATTTAAAAAAAATGAAAATATTGTCAGCCATTCAACTAAACAAATATAAAAAATAGTTAATAGAAATCAGCCATTAAATGTAATTATCCTCTCTCTACATTCATAGACATAAGTTGTGTGAGATTATGGAGGTAATGTAAATGTATGTATAATTGTATGTAGCATAAACCATGTATATACCCACAGAAAGATAAATGTAATCGTTTTCCAAAGGTCGAAAGGAATATTTCCACTATTAATAAAGCGTATAGATTCGCCAAAAACATTTCCAGTGATAAACAAATATTCGTGTGTGTGTGTGTGTGTAAAAGGACTTTCTTTATACTACTTCACCATCTTTGCGTGCAACTTAATTATGCTCCTAAATGTTCCATGCCAGATTTAAAAATCGATGAAAAATTATTGTTCATCATAATTTGAGAATGATTCCACACTTATCTGAAATTTTCTGTTTCCATCTTCTAAATGAATATTATGTCCCTTCAGATCCTTCCATTATTATACTAGTTGTGATATGTGGTATGTGTTCCACATGACATGGCCGGCTTTCTTAATTAAGTGTGCTTTTTAGTTCATGTGGACGTGATTAATTGAACCATTTTGGACACGTTATGATACGTTTTTCTTTTTCTGAGACTGATATACTGGGGAGATATAAAGTATAATTAGTTACGTTATGCCATTATATTGGACGCATTATCTTTTAGAAAACTAATTAATAATTAACTTCTTCAATGACAAATATTGAAATATGTAACACTTCAATCATTTTCAGTTGATGCCTCTATCTGCACAGTAGAAAAAGCAAACGCTAGGGACTTGTAATTAGCGCAACCTTAATTTTCAACCAACTTTCCCTTTTTCCTTTTATATAATTTTACCCTTATTGCCTGAACTTAACAGTTCTAGTTTTGTAGAAATAAAATTGGAAAAGTTACTGAATTTTAAGTAGAGTTAATGAGTTTTAAGATTTCTCTTGATTATGGTAAAATATATTGGAAGCATCTTATGAATAGAAACAACTTCGTGCCTGTTTGGGAAGCCATTTTCCCAAATGGTGCACGTAAGTCGAGACAAAAACCATCTCGAAATCTGTAAAAACCATCTCGAAATTCATAAAAACCATCTTGAAATCCGTAAAACCATCTCAAAATTCCTAAAATGCCTCAAAATTTGCAAAATCCATTTTCTCAACGGAGTTCCCAAACAAGCACGAAATAACTCAAGTCTTTAAAAATAACAGCAAATTCAAGACGTTTTACTGGGTGTTACGCCCAAACCGAAAAAAAGCAGCTCATGTTACTTGAAAATAATTTTCGGTACCAACAGGAATTAAGTCTAACAAAAGGGCATGCACAGTGTAATGAATTAATGCAGAAAAGATCCCTACATTTAATTTAATGCTCAATACCCTTGATTCAAAGGGGATATGTGTCTGTGTCTGTAACAAAAGCTGTAAATGATCAGCGGCTGATGAATTCATGAATGGTAAGAGCAAGATAAGAAAATGGATCTTACACAGTTTTAGATAGAGACTTGATTGATTTGAATTTTCCAAAGCTACAACTTGATGAAGTTTTTCAAAAAAAAAAAAACAAAAGGTAAAAAAGATGAAAGTTCTATTTCATCCAAGTGTGTGTTTGGTAGTAGCTTTTGCAACTATGGTTTTGACTCAAACTATGGTTTCAAAAGTATAATAGACAAACACTCCATTAAAATCCAAAATAACTTTTAACTCTTTAAACCATTGTTTTATATGAGTCACAAGAACACTATCAAATTCTTCAGAATAGGTTTTAGCCTTCAAAACTATGGTTTGCAGGCGGAAACCATGGTTTTTCAACAAAATATTCTTTTCCAACTTTTTCAGACGTTTTTGTCCAAAAGCCAATATAGATACTCTCCAAGTTTCACTCTCATTTTGTAAACCTCACTTTCAACGACACTCCCAAGAAGCTCAAAGGATTAAGAAAAATGGTAAGTGTGTAAACGCAGAAGTGGGTCCAGTTATTTTTTTAAAAGAATATATAGAACTGAAAGAAGCAAGAAAAGAAGGTGTTATTTATGGTTCAAATACCTGAAAAGCTCAGATTGCTCTTTTGACTTGGATGAAGAGAGTTGAGATGCAGACACTCTCACCGTCGTTTATGGGTCCCCATGTGCCACACTTGCATGCCCTTAAAAAAAATTAAATTAAATTAAGAGAGCCACTCGTTTCCTATATTCAACTTCCATGTCAAGCTTACGTACATACATGTTAATTATAATAACGACACAACAAACAATACCTGTTTTGGGACTATCTCATTAGTGTAACTCCACCTAACTTTTCGCCCATACTTGTTCAAACAAATACAGCTCAACAACAAGAAGCCCTTTTCACATCAATGCATTTATCTTCTTCATCTTTTGTATCTACTTGGATATCAAGTAACACTCAAAAAAAGCATTTGAATTTAAATATGCTAATAATCATAATGCCCATCACATTCAAACAATACTGGTTAACGGCTATTTGGTGCTCCGACGTTGTTTCCTCGATCACCCTAACTATGTTCTTTGTCTTCCTAATTTTATGTCTAATAAATTGTGTGTGTGTGTGAAACAAGGCCTTGACTGTTTCAATTCTTACAGAATAACGGTTGTATTCTTTTTAGGATGACGATCTCGATTCTTTATTTATGATGCTTCCTATATTTATGTACCAATCAATGCATGTGATTATAAAAAAAATTGTGAGATCATAACATATCAAATCCCTTAAAGACTAAGATTCTCAAATAGCCAACTATTCAATTATTTATGATGCTTTCTAGAAATTTTAGGAGTAGACCAATTGACCGGATCATTCATTAGACTAGGCATCATCTCATCTCGGACTAACAACAATGGCCAATATTATATATATATATATATATATATATATATCAGAAGACATTATTTACATATAATACCCTTCTGAAGGAGGATAAGATAGGGATGATTTCGTTGGAGAACAATTGATTTTGAAGTGCTTGTCCATTTCATCTCGCGTAGTTTGGCCGACAGATTTCATTCGCCAACCGAAGCTTTTGTGGGTGCCCTCTGAATAGCACCATTTTCTTAAACATGGTTCTCACTAGCATCCACATTATAAAATTAGACATTATAAACAATTAGACCAGATTTTTTTTGCCCACCAATTAGACCAGATTGAGAGAATAAAAATACCCACATGTTTAATCACATGAAACGAAGCATGCCCATCAACAAGAATATATATATATATATTACATATGACATTATAGAGACTGATTGATACTTTGAAACTAGTATGAAACTGGTTTCTTACCTTTTGACAGAATCAAACAAGGGAAAACCGGAGGAAAGAGAATCAACAAGACTTTCCATCTTCATATCGAGTTTTAGAAAGTGAAACAAGATCAGAATCATATTCTCAATCGCTAACTTTGTGTATAGGTATTTATTAATCTCGATTTCTGTTATTCTTGAGCAGTGAATGAGTAGCAACTCGTCAAATTCTTCCTCGAGGAGTGTTAGAATATGAATGAATAGGTGTATTAGGTTGAATGAAGATTAGCAGCCACGGGTACCGTTTGTAATGCTCCACTAAGAATATTCCCTTGTATATTCCTTTAGGGTATTTATTTGTGCCATCTGTATGTAGTATAAATACTGAGTACAGTAATGCATTCATTATTCAGCGCCTCATATATTTGCAATCCCTTTCTTGGTATCAGAGCACCAATCATGTCAGCTGCTTCCGCCGCCTCCACTGACTCGTTTGCATTAGGTCATGCAAGAGAGACGCCGTCTGCTACATTTGCTGCAACGATAACAACACAACTTTTTCCTTCTAAGTGTTTTTCACTCTTTCAGTCATAGAGCCAAACATCATCGATTAAACTTGACCGGAGTAACTTTCTTGTATGGGAATCGGTGGTTCTCCCACTCATTGAAGGGAACCGACTTGCTTCACAAATAGATGGTAGCGGCATCATCCCACTGCGATACATCCCTGGAGATGCAGGGGTGGTTTCAAATCCAGAGTATGAAGACTGGTTTGCTGCAGATCGCATGCTCGTAAGCTGGTTACGCAACACGATGACGCCGGAAGTGGGGGCTCAACTGCTCCATTGTCGGACGGCAAGGGATCTCTGGGTAGGTGCCAGAGACCTCACTAGTGCATCCATAAAAGCACGCATCATGACGTTCAAATCCGAGCTCCATTCCACTCGAAAGAACTCGCTGCATATGGAGGAGTATCTTGGGAAAATGAAGCACATCGCTGATCAACTAGCCTTGGCCGGAGCTGCTATTACAACAGATGAGCTGGTGATGCATACCTTAAATGGTCTTGATGCTGACTACAACGCTATTGTTGTGAAACTCATAGATCAACCTAATCTTACATGGATCGAGGCTCAAGCTTCATTGCTGTCTTTTGAAAATAGACTGGAGCAACTGAATAATTTTTCCTCTCTTAACATTCAACCATCTATAAATATTGCTGATGGTGGTTTCACAGATTCACGTTTCACTAATCGTCCTCGTAGATCTCTTGATGTTGAGCAGGGTGCTTGGCGTGGAGGAAGCAGAGCTTCAGGAGGAGTTAGAGGCTTTCGAGGTCGTCGTGCCAGAGGACGTAGAGGCAGCTATGGAGGTATTTTTCCTAATTATAATGGACGTCCTCATTGCTATTATTGCAACAAATTGGGGCACGTAGCTGAAAATTGCTACCAGAGACTTGATCACCTGTCGAGACCCATGACTAATTCTGGAAGAGCTCAAAGTGGATATAACCCAGCTGCTATGTATGCTAATTCTCATTCAGTCATTGATCCTTGGTATATGGACAGCGGTGCCAATTTTCATGTTACTCCATCCTCTGATCATCTTGACCAGGTTACACCAGTACGTAAGTCATATCTATCTACCTGCACTGGTGAACATGCTCGTGTTACTGGTATCAATCCAAACTACGTCTATCAAATGTTCTCTTAGTTCCATCTGCTACTAAAAATCTATTGAGTGTCAACAGACTGATTGAAGAATAATTCTGTCCATATTAATTTCTCTGATAATGGTTGTACTGTGAAGGATAAGGTGACAGGCTCAATACTGATGGAAGGTAGAGCCAAGCAGGGGATGTATCCCATGACTGATGCTTCAATGCAGATTGCTCCTCAAGCTGGTGTTGCTTCAGCTGATCCATATTTAGTTCATCAACATACTTTTCTTCAATGGCATTATAAACTGGGACATCCAAATAATCGTGTGTTAAAGCAAATTCTCAATAGTTGTAATGAACACATAGTTGTAGATGACAATCTCGTTTGTGAAGCCTGTCAGCTTGGGAAATCTAAGTTTCTGCCCTTTACTACATCTACTGCACAATCTGTCTCTTCGTTAGAACTTGTGCATACTGACATTTAGGGTCCTTCCCCAATACAATCAGCTGGGGGCCATAGATACTACATACATTTCATTGATGATTTTAGTAGATATACCTGGTGGTATCCATTAAAACACAAAAATGAAGCTGTTCATGCATTCAATATGTTTCGTGCTCAAGTTGAAAATCAATTTAGTACTAAGATTAAGATGTTACAGTGTGACAATGGGACTGAATACAAATATTTTATTTCAATTACTCAAGCAGCTGGAATAATCATGAGATTTACATGTCCCTATACTTCTGAGCAGAATGGTAGAGCTGAAAGAAAACATAAGCATATTGTGAAAATGGGCTTAACTCTTTTGGCGCAAGCACACATACCTTTCACTTATTGGGTTGAGGCTTTTCAGGTTGTAGTTTACCTTATCAACAGACTACCCACAACTGGGCTAAAAGGATCTAGTCCATTCTATAAATTGTTTCACACAACACCTAATTATAAGGATTTACAACCTTTTGGGTGTGCATGTTATCCATGTCTCAAGCCATATAACAATCACAAATTTTCTTTCCATAGCCAAAAGTGTGTTTACTTGGGACCCGCTCCACAACACAAAGGGCATAAATGTTTGAGTGCCACAGGACGTATATACATTTCTCGACATGTTGTGTTTGATGCATCTATTTTTCCTTTTGCTACAGGATTTTTGAATAGACGAGCACCAGCATCTGATCTACGTGTACCATTGATGATCTATAATAATGGTTCAAGTGCTGGTTTAAGCCCACAGTTTGTTGGCACATGTCCTATTTTAAATATGAAGCCCACGATGACGAGCCCAATTAATAATGGAGCTGTTGCTGCACCTCGAGACTTAGCCTCTGGGACTTCTGGCAATGTATTCCCCTATTGGACCCTTAGAGGTCTCAAGCCCATCTGGTGAGATGGTGAATAGCCCTATGATGGTGAATACCCCTATTTCATCTGAAATGCAATCTGCTTCGACAGCCTCGACACCTGCTTCCAATGAACACATCGCTGGTGAACCAGCTGGTTCATCTCTGGATCTCCCACAAGTTAACAAGCACTCAATGGTAACTAGATCGAAAGCAGGAGTGTTCAAACCTCGGCATCCTTTTGTTGGTCTTCTTAAATCCGAAGATCCCATTTCACTTCGTATCAATGCAGAACCTAGAAGTGTACGAGAGGCACTTGAATCGCAATATTGGAAGCAAGCCATGACCGATGAGTTTAACGCACTGCAGAAAAATCAGACTTGGGTATTAGTTCCACCTAATCGTGCTCAATCTGTAATCGACTGCAAATGGGTGTTCAAGAATAAATTCAAGGCAGATGGCTCCTTATTGAAACCCAAAGCTCGGCTGGTAGCAAAAGGATTTCAGCAATCTCCAGGAGTAGATTATGGAGAAACGTTCAGTCCTATCATCAAACCTGCTACCATACGTGTGGTTCTCTCTATCGCTGCAACATTTCAATAGGAGGTTCGTCAATTGGATATGAATAATGCGTTCTTGAACGGGCATCTAGGTGAAGATGTGTTTATGAAACAACCAAAGGGATTTCAAGATTTCAGACGTCCCCATTTCGTGTGCAAACTTGTAAAAGCAATTTATGGACTAAAACAGGCCCCAAGGGCATGGTTCGACAGACTCCGATTTACTCTACTTCAATGGGGGTTCAAAAATGCGAGGAGCGGCATCTCATTGTTCTACCTTCGAACCAAAGGCCTTATAGTTTTCGTTATGATCTATGTTGACGACATCCTAGTCACAAGTAACAACTCCAATTATCTGCGTAGCTTTATACAGAAGTTGAATGCGTCATTTTCTCTAAAGGATATGGGGCCTGTGTATTTCTTTCTGGGCTTAGAAATTCATAGGGATGCATCTGGGTTTTATCTAAATCAAAGCAAATATATACTTGATCTTCTACACAAATTCAATATGCTGGACTGTGCCCCAGTAGCAACACCTATGGTTGAAGATCGCACATTCTCAGCCTTAAGTGGAGATCTGATGAAAAATCCATCTCTGTATAGACAAGCCATTGGATCATTACAATATTTGACCACAACACGTCCTGATATTACTTACTCTGTTAATAAACTAAGTCAATATCTGTGCAATCCAACAACTCAGCATTTTCAAGGAGTTAAAAGAATTTTTAGGTACTTGAAGGGCACGTTCCATTACGGCTTACATTTGAAACCTTTCCATAATCTTCACTTGACTGGTTTTACTGATGCGGACTGGGCTACAGATATTGATGATAGGAAGTCAACAGCAGGGTGTTTGATATACTTAGGCAACAACTTGATTTCTTGGGCCTCTAGAAAACAGAAAGTTGTTTCCAAATCAAGTACAGAGTCAGAGTATCGTGCCCTTGCTGATGGTGCTACAGAAATTAAGTGGTTGTATTATTTGTTGACAGAACTGGGTCTGTTTGTGAGTCAACCTTCAGTCATTTGGTGTGACAATATTAGTGCCAAGGCACTTGCAGCCAATCCATTCCAGCATGCTCGTAGCAAACATATAGAGATTGATCTGCATTTTATTCATGATATGGTTCTCACAAGATTTCTTGATGTTCAACACATACCGTCCTCTCACCAAACTGCTGATTGTCTTACAAAGCCTCTCACTTATCCTAAATTCTCTTATTTCAGGAGCAAACTCGGACTAAGAATAACACCCTCTCGTTTGAGGGGGAATGTTAGAATATGAATGAATAGGTGTATTAGGATGAATGAAGATTAGCAGCCACGTGTACCGTTTGTAATGCTCCACTAAGAATATTCCCTTGTATATTCCTTTAGGGTATTTATTTGTGCCATCTATATGTAGTATAAATACTGAGTACAGTAATGCATTCATTATTCAGCGCCTCATATATTTGCAATCCCTTTCTAGGAGCATCCCAAATAAAAAGAGAGCGGTTGTGACCTGATCAAATTTCCATGACATGTCAATGAGGGCAAATAGTTTTTTTGGTATAAAAAAGTTTTGGTGAATTATGTCCGAGAGCTCATCACAGTCAAGGCATATTTTCGGGGTTCAAAGAGTGCTTACAAAAATATTTATAAATTATCCACCAATAAAATTCTCATATGGAGTGGTATTTAAATTTATGGCCTTGTGGGTTACGATACAGTTCATTTTCAGCTGGAGTAATTTTTTGTTAGCAGGGAGGGTGGAAAGTTATTTGACGTTTAGATGATAGGCCCAGAAAACCATGAGAGGATGCGCTCGATTTTTCTCCTAGCAACTTCTTCTAAGGCATTTAAAAAAACCAGTCGAGATACCCTTTGGTAATTAGCAATCCGACGTGAGTTACCGTCACCTGGTCCCTCAAGAACTATTAATCACCAACAAAAACTTGTAAACTGGCTTGAGCATTGTCCAGGTTCTTCTGTAAGCACCCGAAGAACCTTTTGCCGAGCAAGAGGCTTCATTTCAACCAACGTGTATTTTTTAAGCCTTATCATTTCAAGTGAAAATGTCCATGTTTTTTTGGGCGGGGGGGCTAACTAGAAAACATAAGTCAATATTGAAAGATATAGGACCATTTGACAATAATAAGAGGGGGAAAACAGAAGAGTAAAGAGTAAGATATTGAACCTTTGCTGAAGGAAGACATGGTCGGAATAGACACCGACACCGACAATGAGAGACAAGTCTGAACATGGTCTTCTAACCGAGCTCCAAGTGTTCCTCTTCGTCCCTCCACCCCTCGAAGACGACAACGAAGCCATTATTCCCTCAGGAGTATCAAGTCGCGGGCGTAGGCGCAAACACCTGATCTGTTGCCGTCTCTACGTTCCATGTCCCTTCTCCCTAGATCTTAGAATTTGGGCCAACCGATGATGCCCGTTAATCCTATCTGGGGCTTTTTCGGTATCTTCGATTGGGCCTTATTAGAACTACAATGCATGCTATGGGCCGATGGCTTTTGACTGGGTCTCATCGATTAAAATTTGGTAAACTTTTGGGATATTGAAGCAATTAGGCCCATTCATCCTATTGGGCCTCTTCCGCATATCGATTGGACCTCAACCTTGGATTACGGCCCATCGATTACAATTAGGTCTTAATATAATATTTAGGAATTGGTGACAATGGGCTCTTCTTCAACTAGTATTGTGGGGGGTCCTAATCTGAGTTAAAAGATGGTTTTCTTCATCCATGGGGAATTTTTTTTTCTTTTTGAACATGTATCCCCCTGCCCTTGCGACCATAGTATTGTTAGACACTAAATGTAAACATGTATTTTAGCGGAAATTGGAGCCCTGATTTATTACATTACGAGGGATTAACACTTTCCGTTACATCTATAGCCGTTGTTTGCTCCATGGGAAAATATAAATAAATAAAATTGAAATGTGGCATAGACTCTTATTCCCACGTTTCTTGGGGTGTGTTTATGAATTCTGTTGGGAAAACGGATTTTATAGATTTTGAGGTATTTTGTAGATTTTAATATGGGTTTACAGATTTCAAGATGGTTTTTATAGATTTGAAGATGGTTTTTACAAACTTTGAAATGGTTTTATCTCAACTTGCGTGTACCGTTTGGGGAACAGTATTACCAAACAAGCACTTGAATTTCTTGGAACAATGTTCTTGAAATGCGGTTGCAGGGGGGTCTTGTTCTGTCTCTGATGATGGAACTGCAGGTTGGGCCCCGCATTACACCAATCCCAGCCAATAACGTTGCCAATTGCAGAGCACCTATTTTGCCCCGGAACTTACGATATGTAGAGATTATAATATGAGCTTCGCATACATACGTACGTACGTACACAGTGTATGTTATAATCGAAACGATAGCAACAAACGGCGTTAATCTTAAGAAAACTTGAGATGAATAATATACATAATAATTAACTTAACATCAGCATTATCAGCTTCTTTATATCATCAACGATGTGATAGTTTGGAGTTTCACGGAATGGAATTAATGTTCAGTGAGTAGGGATCTAAGATCAAGCGAAACTAAAGACACAAGAAGCAATATTTGTAGGTTATGGAGGGCTTAGATGAGTAGTTCATTCGCTGAAACTTATAACTGGTATATATGTATAAATAAGTGAGGATGGTTTTTTTTTAAAAAAAAAAAATCACTCTTAATCACTTACCTTTTATAAAATTAATCTCTTCTGATGAGACATACTTGTCAGTCGCGCACTCATATATAAACAATTAAAGTCAAAGAAAAGAGAGGTTAATTTCTTTGAATTATATATCTGTTAGGCTTATCGTCAGTGGGGATTAATTAGCTGCAATATATATTTTTGTCAAAGCCTGTCTAATTCAACTTTCTTATCCTTAATTCCCTATATGATGATTAGCAAAAAAAAAAAAAAAAAAGCTTGTCGACCATCCTAATAAAAAAGAATATCAGTAATTCCATCAATGCATTCCACTCAATTTTGTGCGTGGTGAAAATAACCCCTCGTTATTGGTTCTGCCTCTGCTTAAGCATTTAAATGCGTAGGGTACTGTACGCATTAATAAATATTGCATCCCTTATCAATAGCCACTTATTCCCCTAATTAATTAATTTGCAGATAAATATAATTCTAAAAACAATACTAGTTACCCAAACACACACACACCCCAAACCTCGATCAGCTAAGGCATAATTAATACTGTTAGTTGTTTATCAAGCTAAGTGACGACCCAGGTGGGCAAAAATTAATTAGAGGATCATACTCTCTCTCTCTCTCTCTCTCTCTCACCCATTGTAATTGATGTGCGTGGATGAATGGTAATGAATAACAACGGAGTAGTGCTTGGTTTAGGCCCATGTGTGTTTGTAAGTTGGTCCCCTTTATTTCTTTATGGTATTTTAAAGCAGTGGCCTTTAATTAGTTTGCTTTTCCATTTCTTAATAAGCTCTTCATTATTAACTATGCAAGTGGCTCTAATCAATACCACACAAAGACAAAAAAGATATCATATAATCCCACCTTCATTATCGAAGCTAGATTTAATTACTATGGGGGTGTTTGGCAAAGCGTTCAAACACCCCAAAAACACGTTCAACAGTGTTTTTCCGCAAAACGAGATAATCTCCTTCACACATTTACTTCGTAAATGGTAAAAGCACTTCTCCACCGCTTTTCCAAACGGACTCAAACATTTCCTCACTTGGGTGATGAATAACACTTGGGGTTTACAATAGTTTCTCTCTTTCTCTTTACTTGGATGAGCTCTGGATTTGGGGAAAATAATCATCGATCTCCCGACTAATTGAGTCGTGCTGCTGCCCAGGAAATTGATAATGAAATGGAAAGAAGTTTCTAAGATAATATACTATATATACTTCATCCTCGATCTTTAGTATAAGAATATAATTTGTATTGGTTCTTCTAAACCATCCATTTTAATCACGTAAATTGTAAATAGGCAATGACTGAAACACCCTCACCATATGCAATTAATTAATGATGGCATTTGGATTTCAATTATAAATAAGAAGGTAAAGTAAATTTAGGTCTTATATTTATTTAAAATAAAAATAGATCATCTGTATAACTCACGTATTTAGACCAAATTTAGCATTATTTTTTTTCTTGAGTTACGTGAGGGATAACAATGTGATCAACTCTATGGGTTGCAAATGGACATTTGGGACAAACAAGAAACATAAATATAACATCTCAAGTTCGAAATATAATATTTAGTTTTATTGCACGACAAGCTAGATTTTCTATTAAAAAAAATTAATTAGGCCTGATATCCTCTTGGTGCTTTAATATGCTAGGTCTGATCTATAAATCATTAATTATCTGGTCCAACTTTAATGACAAAAAAGAAAAGATGGAGATCGAGAGAGGATTGGAGCTTAAAATGGAGCAAGTAGGGTTAAACGCAAGTTGAAAATAAACTGGGAATTGATGTAACAGAATGTCTTAATCATAAAACAGTGCCTTTGAAAACAATAAAGTTCTAATTGCACGCTAATTAATACTTAGTGTTAATCAATAGTATAATTGTTGGTTCTTATCCTGAATCACACACATAATAATTAAAGTAATTTAAAAGCTAGCTAGCATCTGACCCTACTCCTATGCCCTTATTTTAAGGAAATTAATTACAACTCAGTTACAGTTGATATGGAAAATCCAAGAACATGACGACACAGTACTAGATGATTAGGACCAAGTTAATTAATTTGCATTTTGATGACCTCAATTACGTACTGTATATACTATGATTAATTTCTAAACCTTTCAGTAGTTAATATTAACATGTTCATTAATCATAGATCAGTCATGACCATTGACTTGAAACTAGCTGACTTTCAAGCCAAATCAGTGGATTATTATTTGGTATGTGAAAAATGTGTATTGTATTTAATTTATTTTCTGAGACAAGTTCAAAATCATTAACTATAATATAAATTTCCAAATCTTCAACCCAATAATTTAAAATTATTTTAATTCAGTTTTTTGAGTAATTAAATTTCAATTTCTTGATGAAGTCGAGCTTCAAATTTGAAGTAAATTGTAATTAAGATTTAATTATTTTTTCTGAATTAAATTAGAAAGAAGGTTATCCACCACAAGCATCCCAAGGTACCTAATAGTTTCTTTTAGTTAATAATAATAATAATAATAATAATGTGCCTGCCCAACTACGAACACTATAATCCAAACAAATAAACATCGTCAGTGTAAATAATTGATCCAAAATTATTAGACAGGTCATTAATCATTGATTCCATATATCTAATTTCACGTGTGTCATTAAGAAAATTAAGGCACACAATTGTTAAATTAGGTGAAGTGACACATAAAAAAACCATCACACCAAAATTGAACTGACTAATGTTTCCTCCCATCAACACACACACACACACACTTTCTCTGATTTAATTATGTAAATTTCTTTCACTTTATCAACCTGAGGACAAATATGTTCTAAAAATGTTTATGAGGCAGTACACTAGAAAATTAATGGATTTGTTTCTGACGTTGACTTGATAATCTTTTTAGATGGAATATTGAATTTTATTAAAATTATACATATTTTGTTTTTAAACTAAGACAGAAAATTAACCATCATTTTTAGAATTTTATCAAATTTATGCGTGCATTTCATCTGTTCTATTGATTTTTTTTGGACCAATTTCCTCCAGGAACAAAACATGAAAACTTTGTGTGTCATTTCATTGAGCTTCAAGAGAAATATGTGCAACAAATTCTACGAAAAATATATAAATTGAGTAACTTAGTAAAATTAAGTAGAGGTCCCTGTTAAGGGATTTCTGTACAAGTTTTAAAATTAATAAAGCTAAAGAGATCGATTTTCATATAATAATTTTATTTTACTATCGATCATTTGATCTGATTAATTAGTTCTATGACATTCGACAATATGTCGACGGACTGTAACTTAAAGCAAAGTCATGGATCGAAAGTTAATTTGTTATCATGTTGTGTGTAACTTGTATCGCATATAACACGTCCTTATCATTTCATGTTTGATGCCGACATAGATTATAACTATGCTTCATGGACGCAAAAAAGAGACTGTACTGTGATGATATTATCCAAAGGAAGACAATGACGCTAGAATTGAAAAACAAACTATTCATTAAAGAAAGAGAGACATTTTTAAAAAGAAAAACAACAACCTAAAGAGAAAGAAGCCCTAATATTGATTTGCTTCAAACCCTGCAAATTTTGTCGGCAAGAAAAAGAAAAACAAAGCGAGTATATACATATACACATATATATATACACACGATCTAGTGGAGCTGACCCATGGGGTTTGTCACTATACACCCATGGGGTTTGTCACTATACACTTGCACTATATATTGTTGTATACAGCATATAAATATTAATGGATCTTATAGCTTATAAGTTGTATTCATTTTGGTGACAGTAACACCTGTATATAAACGGTTAATCCGAGTCGTGTCTAAGGACACTTACACTGTATATATGTATGCTTTTCTTGTTGCTTTATATTCTTTTTTTTTCTTGCTTTCTCTTTTTTAATTTTGGTGAGTTTAGTGGACAAGCTATGACCCATCCATGTGGGTTTAGACAAAGCTTGAAAACAAATAATGTAGGTTTCGGAAATGCTTGTCCTTTTCTTTCCCCTTAACTTTTGTTGTACTCTCACATGGAAAAAGCATCCATTCATCATCATCAAACAAAAAAAAATTGAAGAATATAGATACATACATATATATACACATAATTTATATGAAGTTACGTTAATTTTTGGTAATAACTTCGTTTTGGCTGAAGGAAGTGGGTGGCAATAAGGTTATGGTGTTGGGGTGAGGCTTGACAATAGCACATGTTGCTAATGATGTTTCTGTGGATATCTATGCTATATATATATATATATATATAGCATCAAACAGTCTCAAGCTTCATTCACACAAAAAGAAATATACCAAGTGAAATTTTGTATTGTGATCAAATGGAAATGCCAAAGTTAATACAGTTAGAGTCTTTTATTTGTGTTCAAGCAAGGCATAATTACTTTAAATTTTAACAAGTCCTTACTTCAAATTATATTCCCTCCTATCTTATTTATAGGCAACAATTTTGAATTCCTATTCGATCACATATATAAGGCAAGAATGTGATATATAGTTAATTTTTTGTTGGATTTTGTACTTCTTTAATCGCACTAAATTGTTATTATATGCTTTTAATTACTAGACATACTTTATTGTGATAATTAATTTTTCAGAAGAGAAAAATTGAAAGCGCACATATTTTTTCAGTGCTATACCTTTCGCTACTTAAAAACTGTGAAATTAGTTAACATTTTGTCTTATAATCAGAATTGGAGTAAATACGAGAACTTCACAAGCAGTAAGTAATCCCAAACATTCTCATCAAGCGAAGAAGAAATTGTTCATCAAGTGAAGATAATCTCTCTTAAAAGATTAAGGGCTCGTCTGGGAGTCTATTTCAAAATCTAGGTTTTGTCCAAATACTTAAATTTTTTAAAATTTAGGTTTTATAACAAAATATAGGTTTGAAACTTAGATTTTGAAAATGTTATTTTTCTTGTTAAATCACATACTCTTTCATAATAAATTTTTTATTTCCTTTTTTTTTTCCACGCTTACTTTTTGTCTTTGAATCCGTAAAAGTTATTATCACCACAACAGATTAAGGGCTCGTCTGGCTCCGTTTGGCAACGCTCAACTCTCACCCAGAAGCAAGTTCAACAGTATTTTTCTGCAAAACGAGACAATCTCCTCCACATATTTACCTCGGCTTGCGTAAAAGTACTTCTCTACCGCTTTCTCAAATGGACACAGTAATATTTTTAAAACCTAGGTTTTACCGTGGAATTCGTAAAAGCTATACTCCCAAAATCTATTCTCCAAAACTTAGATTTTGCCTCAAACTTCATAAAAACTATTTTCTACCAAAATTCCAAACAAGCTCTAAGCCCATAGGGTTGAATCATATATAGAATTTTCGCTGCTTGATCATGGGTTCATGACGGAGAAACTCAATAAAATTTATGGATTATTCACATTTTTATTAAATTTTGTGAAAATAATATCCTTTTTAATTTTTAGAATTATGCCAAAAATTCTCAATTTCTTGAATAATCACACAGATTTTTTCCTTTATTTTCAAAACTTTGACAGATTTCTCACTAAACAGAAGTAAATTACATGATCCTTTTCGATTTTATTGAAATTACGACTCTCCTATATATGTTTTTAAAATATGCACAAGATTCTCATAAAAAAAGCTATATATATATATATGTGTAATTATCATCTTTCACTGTTTGGTAACAATCATAATCATAACAACGTTTATTCTCTAACCCATGTTCTTGAAGGCTATATGATCCTCGTCCACTTTTTTATTTTTTTATAGGTAGCTAGTGTTTGATAAAGGCATAAGCAGTCGCAGATTTTAAGCAAAGCCAATTATTTTGAACCACACCATATTGTTAATTAATGTATTAATTTATATGTCCACATGCTAAGCACTAATGATTTGATGCTTTGTGGAGCCCCCATGTTCCTATTTATGACTATATTTTCAAGAGTTAGTGCTACTTATCGCCACTTTAAATTAATTACAGGCATATATAACTGTAAGCATCTTTTGTTTTTTTTGGCCCTTTCTAATTTCCCAAATCAAGTCCTAATTGGGGAATAATTAATACTTGGCTGTCATGAACTAATAACTGCTTTACTTTTTTTTTTATTTAAGCGTCCTTTTATCTTTTAAAAATAAAATATCGGCATATTCTGTGCTTTAAATCAGGCTTCTCCCTTTAAATGACAAGTGGCATTATTTTATTTTATTCTTTCCAATTCGTGTTTATATCTCTCTGTAAACGATAGAATAACTACTCTTATTTCTTTCCTAGATATTATTGCTTGTTATATTTATTAATCTTAACTAATGTACTCTAATATTACATGATGCTTTCTTTCATTCTCTCTATCCCTCAAGCTTTTACTTGTCTATGAAGAAAGGTGGTTTTGGTGTAAACATATATTTCACATCTTTGATGAATAGTATCTTCACATGAAAAATTCTTAACGTTATATAAAAATTGTATGCTTTTAATTAAATATTTCATATAAAAACAATTAAATAAACAATCCTATTCAAAGAGTTAAACAATCCTATATGTTGGAGAGTAAGTATTAGTTACGATTTTCAAATTCATTAGTGACGTTTAATTACAATATTAAAAACCTCTATTCCTCAACGGAGCTTCTTAATTACCTGTTAAATAACCGTTTTTAGGTTGTATCCAATTAAATTAAATTTTCTATAAATAATGAAATGGTTGGTTTGTCCTTATGGCCTTTTGGTGCAAAACCATCCATTGTATTAGCTTAAGAGGATACCCACAGAATTTACAGAAAGACAAAAGTAAATTAATCAGTATTGGTCCATTCTTAGATTAAAACACTAACTGAGAAGTAAGGATTAAATGAGAAAGAATAACTCTTTCTCAGAAGAAGACGTGTTTGAAAGAAAGGAGTGAAAATAAAAGAAGTGTAAAACTACACGCATGCTGGGAATATTACTTGTGAATTTTTTTCTTATTATATAATATTTCCACTTATCGTTTTCATATGATGAATCTGTTTTTTTTTGGGGGTGTGATAGTAACATTTGTTAGAGAATTAGTGAAACGAGTTCCAAATCAACCAAAATGCGATCACTAACTAATAATCACTTTGTTATTTGCTTCCTAAGCGATAGGAATGTTGAATATGAATCTTTATTAATGGCAATCGCCAAACACTTGTTTGACAGATACAAGGCACCTGTATTCATTTAGAGAAATTTATTGGGAGGTCTTAAATAAGGGACTTATTGAATGAATAGTTCCAAAAAACAAAATATTTATTTTGAGGTCCCATTAACAATATGAAATCCTTTTATTGACAACATCATACGCTAGATTGACAACACCTCATGTTATCAATGGGACCTCAAAATAAATATTTTATTTTTTGGGATCATTCATTAAATAAGTCCCTTATTTGGGACCTCCCAATAAATTTCCCATTTATTTATATTTTGTTAGGAGATTTTAAAGTAGATTAATAACTTCACTGGCCCACCTCCAAAAAGGGTCACTTTTACTATTCATCCTTTACTTTTTTTTAAAAAAAAATTCTTAGATTTCAGACAATACGAGAGAAAATGATATTAAATAAGCAATATTTTACATGTTACATACAATAGGGGACCCTATTGAAGAAGTAAAAGACAGAAGAAAGCATAATTATAGGAAATGGTCTAAACATCAAGAAAGTTAAACTCCTAAACAGTGAAAGCATTTCCTGCCATATGATACTAGTTAGATGTGAGGAATGAGCAAGGATTTGGAAGATAAGGCCATCAATATATATATATATATATATGATATTTATATGTTTTACTATTAAGGGGTTTGATGAGAATGGAGAAATGGATAGCTTTATGTTTGGAAGAGGAGTGAGAAAGAAGAATAAAAGGGAACATGGGGGATGCTGGTAAAAGTGAAGTGAGCATGTTGTGATGAAAATATTTGGAATGAATGCTTCCATGTGCTTTCCACTTCGGGTTTTAACACTAGCAATTTTCTTTCATAATAAAACAACCATTTATATTACATGATAAAAGAGAAGAATATAAATATAACTACGTATAGAACACCAACACATACTAAACACGAACTTAAAAGAAAAGTTTACAAGACAAAACATAAAAGCTCCATACACAATTACAATAGTTATCTAAAATTCTGAATGGTAACGAAAAGTTTACAATGCACACGGCATGTTAGGTTAGTGATTATATTAGAGACTAGTGATGTTAATTAATTTAGTATTGAAATCCGTCCGAAAAAAAGAGTTTACAGGTTTTGAGGAGAATTTACGGAATCTAAAAAGAATTTATAGATTTTAAAATAGTTTTTATAGATTTTAAAATGATTTTTTACAAATTCTAAAATATTTTTATCGTAGTTTACGTTAATATTGAAAATAAAGAATTTTCAAGTAAGCACTGTGAAGCGTTATGGTGGCACTTTCGGCGACTTTTAGAATCATGCATGTACGGTGACTTGTGACATATGAAATGGTTGAAGTTTCATGCACTGATCTGATCTGACAAATACAGGGACCAATCAATGCTGTGTTCTGATACACACAGAAACACACACACACACTCACACTCTGCTTCATATGTAATGTATCTAGTGGTGAAATGTTGGAAACAGGAGTGGCATTGATGGGTTTGTCTTTCTGGGGAGTACGTAGACACTGGGAGTTTAAGGCTTTGTTTGGTTGGGGAAGGGAAAGAAAAATTGATCTCCTCCCCCCATTTGGTATGAAAAATTGGAGGGGAGGGGAGTTAAATTTTGGCTTCCCAATCCTTCCCCTCCCCTTATTTTACATCCCTCCAAAATGGAGTTTTTTTTAGGGATGCAAAATATCATGACTAATATGCTCTCAATATTTTTTGTCCAACTTCTCACACTTCATTTTTTCGATCTTTATATTTGCTTAACTGTGCCTGAATAGGAGCGATGTGGGTAGAGAACAAATTTTTCTAGTCTTCATTTTTCTTTCCTAAGAATAAGTTTTACTTTATTTGGAATACTTGGAATCATCAATGTGGGCAGAGATCGAAGAAAAGAAATATTTAAATCACTTTTTAATTATTTAAGTAAATTATGAGTGAAGTATCTTAATAATTGTTTTAATTAATTAAATAAAAGGAGGGATTAATTTTTATGAGTAAAAACTAATTTAAATATTTTGTATGAGTAATAAATATAAATCAACATATAAGGGTAATTGGTTATTAATTTCCCCCCTCCTGAACAAAACAAAATATTATTAAAAATCATTCACATTCATTCCCCTCTAATTAAACCAAATAAAATAATCTTATACCCTTCAATCACTTACCTTTGCCTCCTATCTATCCCTTCCTTCCCCCCTTAGCCTAAGTGACAACATTCATGAATGTGAGTTCTGGAATTACTATGATGTAGCCATTTTGATGGAAGTAACTATTTACCCAATCATCAAAAGCTGCCATCCCACATCCATCCAATAACAATTCGAAACCTAATACTACCACTTCCTTCACATCCTCATTAAACTAAACCAACCAATCACCATTCGCCCTTTTAGCTCACCCTTTTGTCAACTCAACCCTAATTTCTCCTTTTTCCCCCATAATTCATAAATATTAGAGGGTTGGAAGAACTTACAACCTCGTATATTGAAAAAAAAAAGATTTATAATATCTTAATTCGTGAATTTTAAAACTAGCATTTTTCTCCCCATTCAAATTTCATTTCTTTAAAATATTGATACCTATAATTTAATAAAATGTGAATTATTTTGTCTTTTAAAAGAACAAAATCAAGATGAAAGAATATATCAATTCAAAAAAAAAAAGATAAGCTGACTGACTAACTTCTCCAATTCTTCCCTACACCGTGAATGATTGTATTAAACGGAACTCAGCCTCCCACTTACCTAACTGTCATGCCACTAAATAAACTACAAGATGAATGACAGATGAAATTTTGTAATAAAAGAAACAAACATGTCCACATTTTTAGTATTAAGCAGGACGAAGATCTTCAAAGAAAAATGCAAACGCCTCGTATTTCATGGTCATAGTTTCTTGTCACGTGTCTGGATCAATTTCAGAACGTCTTAAAGCTGCAACCATATTATATTTTATTCACAGCACAACACAACAAGAAAGAGGATCCATGGTGGATAGCGGAGTGTAATGATTCAATCATACAGCATTAATAAGAATGGAGAGACGAAAGTTTCAAGGTAGTAAGTATGAGAGAATGAATCGGTTGGAGGGAAAAACAGAGGAGGAAGGATATGTACTTTAACAGAGAGCTTTGCTTGCAAGAGACAGAGCAGAGGGAGAGGGAGGAGGAAGAAGATGGGAGGCAAATAATAATATTTTTTTAGAAAAGGAAAAATGACAACTGGCATGCCGTGTCATCAGCAGGGTGGTGCCGAGGAACTCGAGCCGACGCCGGAAGCAGTTGGCCCAGAGAGAAGGTCAGCGAGCGCGCTCATGGCTCGGACTTGCATTTCGAGCGCCGATATGTAATCAGTAGCTTCCTCCAATATCACCGGCATCGGTTGTTTCCGGCAACCGGGGACCAACCGCCCCAGAAACCTCACTTTCCTCTGGACCGCCGGCAAGTTCTTCCCCCTCAGCCGGAGAACGCTAACTCTCGGCTTCTTCGACCGGGCTGGGCCAGCGACCGCCGCCGTGATTCTCTGTCTCTTGTGCTTCCTAAACTTCAGCTTGAGCCGATTGGTCAGGATGGCTCGGCTCCACCGGGTCTTCCCCTTGGCAGTGACGGCGAGGACTCTATCAGCGGCTTCGCGGACTGCTTTACCACGACGGGGCGCGTCACCGGTGGTGGAACCGAGGTTGACTCTGGCCAAGGCCTGGTGGAGCTTGGAGGAGTAGATTTGCTGCTGGGCCGGCGACTTCCATTTGACATGATTCTGCTCCTCTAGGTGTTGCTTGAGCTGAGCTTTCTTCTTCTTCTTCCTTTTGGAGGGGTCACGTGACCGGTCCGTGCTTGTCACCGGGTTTGAGATGAGAGACGACGACATTTCTACCCGAGAACGCAGATTCCAGAGGGGGGAAATTTTTCGTGTCCTGGCCTGACAATTCTGGGAGTGGTCAGAACAGAGAGAGCAGGGAAAGCTAGGGTTTTTGTGAGAGGATGAAGGAGGAATCCGAAAAGGGGGGGAAAACAAAATCGAAAACCTGAGATTTAAATGGATGGATAGGATTCAACAAGTAATGAGATATTCCAGTGATTCGAATGAGGGAAGTTAAAAGAGGAGGCGATGGATCAGGAGAAATAATCAATTACCTTTGGAGGAGGAGAGGCAGCGATGAATGAATAGGAAGCTGAGAGAGGGCTTCAGATACAATCCAACAGAGAATGAGGGTGGTGGTGGTGGTGGGGCTGAGGGCTGAGAACGGGACGGAGTAGGTGAGGTGTCCCTTCACTAATTAGGAGGAATCGAGAAATGGAGGGTGACGATGCTTATAAAGGAATGAGGAATCCCAATACTGCACGCGTCCTTCTCTCCTCTTCTTTTTTTTTTATACAAAATAAGTTTAGGTGGATTCGATACCGGTCTCTCCAAAATTAGGGCTTGACCCCAAGGCTCTTTGAACACTTACAAAGAATTTACGAAATTTCCTATCAAAGGAGTCCTCACGATGGCAGAGGGAATCAAACCCACCTCTTTATAGGAGTTGGGTTCGTTCCTTACCATATGTGTCAAGCTACTTTGTCTCTCCTCTTCTTTATTGCATCGTTATTATTGTTATTATTATTCTTTGGGTTCTCATTGGGCCTTTGGGCTTTTGGGTTTCAAGCTCTCATCTTTCTAGCGTTCCAGTTCGCTGTTAGGCCTCCAACTCTTCCACTTTGGATCCACCTCTCCCTTTACTGTATTTTATGCATTATCATAAATTCAATTTAATCTACTTCTCCTTCCACAACGTAACGAACTAATATTCAAATCTTTTAAAAAAAATATTTTAGTTATGAGTACTCATATTTAGTGTATAATAATATTTCAAAGGATAAGATTACATCACTTATGAGAATGAATGTGTCAATAAAATATATATTTTTATGGGAAATTACCATCAATTCCAAATAGATGAATTAATGAAAAAAAGATCCTAAAAATTAGTAAAATTACTATCAGGTCCTAAAAGTAACTGATGTGATTGTCATTAACAACATTACCAGCTATTAATAACAATTAAACTAGTTACAACTGAAATCTAATGGTAATTTTACCAATCTTTAAGACCCTTTATTTATTAATTGGATTACTTGAGATCTTATAGTAAATTTTCCTAATTTTATTCAACAACTTATTGTATATTTTAGCCCTTTGCAGTTTTTGAAGGAAAAAATTAGTTAAATTAAATATGTTAGGCTCATCAAGATTAAAACATATTTTAAGACTAACATGGAGGCGGCAGCTGCAAATGGCAATGGGACATTCGGACCCCTTGCTTGTAAGGTTCAAATACTAGCATCATTAGATTAATCATAGACCATATCAAAAGGTTTAAAAATAATTTATATTTGATACATATAAATGCAAAGTATTAATTATCATATAAAAATCATGATGTAAAATCGTGAAATGTCATCAGGTGTCGAATACACTCGTGTTCTATACTCCAAATACCATGTATCCTATGTCTTGTCCAGTTAGATGTCCAAAAAGAAAGAAAATTATTCTTTTTTATTATCTAATAATTTTAACCTCGTTGATTTTTTAATTCTCAAAATAAAATTTTTATAATTGTTTATTTCAGTGATTTAATAATTCAATTATATCTTTCACATGCCCACAACACCTAGGCATACCCTACAATCTTTCACCTGTCAACAGAACTCGTACAAGATTTGTTACCCAGGTCCAAGTCTTCATGTTGACCAGGTCAAGTAAGTAGAAATAAAAAAAAAACCTTAAGACAATAAATGGTTTTGTGTGGGGATCGTTAAAAAAAAACAGGTCCTTTGATTGCCATTTTTGGCGTCCGAATTTGACCCATCTTTTGTTTTGTTGAAGATCTACAGCAAGCACCACTAAATATCTCCATTAGCATTTACTTCAAGTCTTGTCCATGCTAATGGCCATGTTTGGTTGAGTTCATGAGGAGTTAAACAGTGTTTTTATGTAAAATGAGATAATGGATCCATTTGGAAAAGAGGTAGAGAAGTGTTTTTACCATTTACAAAGCAAATGTGTGAAGGAAATTATTTCGTTTTGCGAAAAAACACTATTGAACGTACTTTTGGGGTGTTCAGAAGCTTTGCCAAACACCACAAATCTCATTCACATATTTATCTCGACTTACGTAAAAAAACTTTTCTACCGTATTCTTAAACAGATTCAATATCTTAGTTTCTGAAATTAATTATTAATTAATGAACAAAAAATGCGTGACACCTGCTGCTGATCGGATGAAAAAACAGTCGCTTCTGGCATAGCTTATTGAAAATGCACGTACCAGAAACTTCAATGTGAAAAAAAAAAGATGCCTCCCACAAGGTAGTGTAGAAAATGTGATAGGAGATTAATATATAACTTCAAAAATATATATAA
>JANTPZ010090446.1:0-13008 GCA_025593235.1 Vachellia pachyceras | reverse complement strand
GGGCTGGAAATGTTTGTCTGGATGGGAAGAAATACTTCTCTTGATGAAAGAAAAAGTGCAAGCGGAGCGGCTGATGTAACACTTCTTGATTTTTGTGCGCAGTATATTTTAGTATTATTATGCACTGAATTTTCATGACTCTGAGTTACTATTGATCAACAAACAGGAGTTGGTCAGTGGCTCTAATCGACAGAAATCCCAGATAATTCGTGTAATTGAAGGATTTGAAACAGTGATGTTCAAGTCCAAGTTTGATTCTTGGCCTCAGACGACTGAAGTAACAGTGTCGGAAGATGGTCGTGGAAAGGTGGCAGGTCAGTGTCACAATTTCGCTGGCTTTATTGGTCTGAATGGGTTATAGTCTTTAATATGTGTCATCAGAATCATTGGCCATTTTTTCCATATATCAATCCAATTTGGTTTATTTTTTATGGCTTTATAGCACTTCTGAAACGCCAAGGAGTGAATGTCAGGGGTCTGCTGAAAGCTGATCCAGTAAAAGAAGAACCTCAACCCTATATTGATTGCACAGGAAATTTGCAGGTACTTAATAATTTGTATAGAATTATATTGACCATAACTGATGTCTTATTGTTGTTGTTTTCATGTCCCATATAAATTTTTTTTGCCATATCGAGACATTAATGTTTTAGAAACACAAGCACTTTATCCTTAACACTCAAGCTGTCTGACATCATTAAGATTGCCGTCAGAATATGAAGCAGAGTACCCTTTTTTTTGAGAACATCAGAATGCAAAAGTTTGCATAGCATATGCACTCTATCATATACTAGGGATGTGTTTAAATTAAATTACCTCTGGGTCAAGATGAACAAACTGTGAGTACATGCTTTGTGTCTTATGTGAAAAAAGTCTGATTATGATAGGGATTTTATGTTGGGTGGGCTGGGCAGCTTGCCATTTCCATATATAATTGTAAAAATCTGTATCCTGTGCTTACTTTCTGATTATTTTGTAATTATAAGTCTTAGCCAGTTCTTTTCTTAATATCATACTTTATTTGTGAGTAAATTTAGAGTTGATCAATTTTTAAAATATTCTATTCTTTATCAGTTGAAAAATTCGAACTTTGCTTATTGTTTCTGTTGCTAACAATATCTCTTTACCCTGATTGCTCAGGTTTGGCGTGTAAGTGGTCAGGAAAAGATCCTCCTTCCTGCTTCTGATCAGTCAAAGCTTTATAGCGGAGATTGCTACATCTTTCAGTATACGTATCCTGGAGATGACAAGGAAGAGTATCTCATAGGAACATGGATTGGAAAGACTAGTGTTGAGGTGAAAAATAGTACTTTATCACACATTTCATGCTTGTGTTTATGTTTTAATCAAATGAATAAACAAATAATGTGGTGGCTATATGTTTTCATGGAGATGAACAATGCATTAGCTGATTATTGTCCTCTGCATGGTGTTCCATTATACATAAGCTTTCTGTTTTGAGAAAGTTGGTAAATAACAGAATTATTTCAGTGTAGCTGAGTTTGCAACAAATTGTTGTGTGAATATCCGGCATCACTTACTAACTCTTTTTATCATATAGGAAGAAAGAGCTTCAGCGATTTCACTAGCAAGCAAAATGGTTGAGTCATTGAAGTTTCTTCCTTGCCAGGTTATTTTTACCGATGTGTTATTTTCAAATTCTATAGATTTTCTGTTGTCATTTCTTATGCCCTTACTAACATTGTCAATGTTTCCTGGATTGCTAGACTCGTATATATGAAGGGAATGAGCCAATTCAATTTTATACTATCTTCCAAAGCTTGATTGTTTTTAAGGTTTGTGGCATTCTATATCATGGGGGGAACTTTGAATATCACTCTTTGAATATATTTATAAAATATTGACCTCTTGAATATGCTTCTATCAGGGTGGACTTAGTGAAGGATACAAACATCACATTGCAGAAAAGGAATTTCCTGATGATACATA
This sequence comes from Vachellia pachyceras, assembly GCA_025593235.1. NCBI lineage: Eukaryota > Viridiplantae > Streptophyta > Magnoliopsida > Fabales > Fabaceae > Vachellia > Vachellia pachyceras. The sequence continues at coordinate 11,058 of JANTPZ010090446.1, read as the reverse complement.
CAATGAGGATGATGTTGCTCTATTTCGCATCCAGGGTTCAGGGCCAGACAATATGCAAGCTATACAAGTTGAACCAGTATGTGATCTTTTTTGTTTATAGATCCCACTCTCCTGTCTATTCCCTTTTATATCAGTCACTTTCCCCTTTAATATACAGTTTTTATTCATGTAACTGCTATTTTTATTTTCATCCTTGGCCAGGTTGCTTCCTCCTTGAACTCCTCTTATTGCTACATACTTCACAATGGGTCCACTGTCTTTACATGGACTGGAAACCTTACAACCTCAGATGTTCAGGAACTCGTTGAGAGGATGCTGGATTTGATAAAGGTCATGTGCTATGATATACTTAATGTGGAAAATTCTATGCATACTGACAAGCGAAAATAGTGTTAATTTTGGGTCACATGTCCATGTTGGGCTAGTGGCTGAATTGTCATTTGCCTAAATGCTGATAATAGTTAAATGTGTCACTGGTCATTGTTCAGCACATATTTTCGTGAGTTAAATAATATAATGAGTAAGATCTTAATTGAATTTTTCTGTATTTTGAATTTTTATAGGGTTATTATTAGATATATATCTGCTATCTTTTGCGGCTAAATCTTCCTTTTTCTGGTTCTGATATGCTTGCTTATTGTCTTCAGCCAAATTTACAATCAAAGCCACAAAAGGAAGGGTCAGAATCTGAACAGTTTTGGGATTTATTGGGAGAAAAATCTGAATATCCTAGCCAGAAGATTGCAAAGTCTGCAGAAAGTGATCCTCACCTATTTTCTTGCAACTTCTCAAAAGGTAAAGGTTATGTTCTTACTTGCCCGAAGTGTTATCTGCCTCTGCCTTTTCCCCTTATTAAAAAAAATGAAGACAGCTGACTCTTTCATGGTGGTGTTTTTGCTGCATGACTACATTATGCAGGAAATTTGAAGGTGTGTATACCATAATCTATTTTCTCTTAATCTGTATAATGTTGTTAACATTACAATTTTTGCATCATCATGCAGTAAGAGATTTGCAAAATTTTAGGAATATCTATATCTCATAGCCTAAGGAAAGAAAAGCATTACTCCGTTATGAGATTTTGTTTTTTTAGTAGAACTTTTATGAGGGTTTAAGAATTTGAGCTCTTAAGTTAATAATTAAACTCTTACATTTGAATTGACTATTTCTTTTGGTTTATCCCTTCATTTGGATTTTATTTGTAACTAGTTAAAAGTTTTTAATATTCAGCGGGAGTTCAAGTGGTCCAACATGATTGAAAATTTATTTATTAATTTGGTAAATTTGATAGTTTGGTTGAGAACATGTTTAACCTATTCGACGGTGGTGTTAAAAAACTTTGGAGCATGTGGAATACCAGATCTTCCCTAATAATTAAGCTGTAAAGGTCCATGATTGGTTTGTTTGATGTCACTGCACTGTGCCATGCTTCTTACAAAGATTCATTTATTTTTATTTACTTCTGCTGAAATTAATAATTTGAAGCAATACTTGCAGGTGTCAGAGATATTCAATTTTTCCCAGGATGATTTGATGACTGAAGATATTTTCATCTTATATTGTCACTCTGACATATTTGTCTGGGTTGGACAGCAGGTTGATCCCAAGAGTAAAATGCAGGCTCTAACAATTGGTGAGGTATTGCTGGTTTTGCCTTGGCTGGGAACTATAGAAATGGCATGATTTCGTGATTAACTGAAATGATTTATCATTTCTCTTAGTTAATGTTATAACACAAGTGATTTATCTTCTTTTTTTCCCATAGTTGATATTGGTTTAAGTAGGAACCTTCATCATTATGACACCATCAGATTTTCACTTGATCGTCTTCACTATTATTTTAGTATTTCTAAAGTCACATGTTGATTTGTTATTTCCTTTATTATTTTTTAACAGAAATTTCTTGAGCACGATTTTCTTTTAGAAAAGGTGTCTCATGATACTCCAATATACATTGTCATGGAAGGGAGCGAGCCTCCTTTCTTCACTCGTTTCTTCACTTGGGAATCTGCGAAATCTTCAGTAAGTTTCTTAATGTAACTGCATAATAAATTAATTGGGGCCCATTGAAAATATTGTTGGCATATTTTTTATTTTATTACTTTTTTTTTGGCAGATGCTGGGAAATTCGTTTCAGAGGAAACTCACTATAGTAAAAAATGGGGGAACTCCAACTCTTGATGTAAGGCACCATGTTTGGCTCTGCGTTTTTGTTTCTTTTTTCTTTTTTTAGGAACACCTAGTTTTCTTCTTTTATAACATTGAATAGTTGCCTTTTGAGAACTGAAAAATAATTTTGATAGATTATGAACATATTAAATGCTCTCTATTTATACATTTACGCGTTTGAATATAGAGTGACATGAGAACATGAATTTGAAGTCCACATCTCATAATTACATCCATCCACTCTTCTCTCAATTTCTTTCTAATCTTACCTTCTACATTTACTTTATGAATCTAGAGGATCTGTATTGGAATGAGTTATGGATATGGGAGGCTATTAGATCAAATTACATATGATAAATTTGAACCTTTTGCGACCAACTATTTAAACAGTCATTACTTGTTACACTAACTCGTGCTTTTTTAGATCATTCTGCCTTACAAATACTCTTAGACTTGAGACTATTCAAATTTTTTCTTGTCTGTGTTTTCATTTAATTTGGTCGCTTGTTGAATGTATATTACATTATTAGAAACCCAAACGAAGAACACCACCATCATATGGAGGAAGATCTAGCAGTGTACCGGATAAATCCCAGCGCTCTCGCAGCATGTCTTTTAGCCCAGATCGTGTTCGTGTGCGGGGAAGGTCTCCGGCCTTCAATGCCTTGGCAGCTGCATTTGAGAACCCTAATGCCAGGAACCTTTCAACTCCACCTCCAGTGGTTAGGAAACTGTATCCCAAATCTGTGACCCCAGATTCAGCTAAGTCGGCACCCAAATCTTCAGCCATAGCAGCACTTAGTTCTAGCTTTGAACAACCACCTTCAGCTCGGGATAGTCTGATCCCCCGGTCAATCAAAGGTATGCAACACGATTATCACTTAGAAACTTGTTTCATTTACTACATACGTTTGTTGAAGGTTCTCCAATGTTCAAGTTTTTGAATTTTCTTCTGACACTATATGCCTCTATCTGTTCGTTGGGTTGTTATGATGTGAAGTGAATAAGACTCCAGAGGCTCCCAAACCTAAGCCTGAGACAAACAACAATAAAGAGAATTCCATGACCACCAGAATAGAATCTCAAACCATAACGGAAGATGTGAAAGAAGATGAAGCTGAAGATGAGGAAGGTCTTGCAATTTACCCATATGAACGCCTCAAAATATCATCTACAAATCCTGTAACAGACATTGATGTCACCAAGCGAGAGGTATATTGGAACACACACTTGTGCACCATTTATTGTGTTTCTCTTACCATTGATTGGAAAATGCACCATAATTTGATGACTGTTCAGTCTGGTTCTCACTTGATTGAACTTGAACAATACAGACTTATCTATCATCTGCGGAGTTCAAAGAGAAATTTGGGATGACAAAGGATGCCTTTTACAAGTTGCCAAAATGGAAACAAAACAAATTCAAGATGGCCGTCCAGTTATTCTGATTTCAACACATTCTTTGCCTTGTGTTAGCCCCCTGCAGTTTAGGGTGCAGGTAGAAGGAATCTTAACTCTTCTATCTCATTCTGTTGAAATCGATTTTCTGAAGTCACTTCTCTTTAAATTCAGAGAGAGAGAGAGAGAGAGAGAGAGGTGGGGCTCATTCATGTGAGATCTACCTGGCTGAGAGATTCCACTTTTCCCTCTCTTTCTCTTCTCTTCTAATTTCAAGTGAACTGAACTTCACAGAGAATCCAGATTCTGTTATGGACATGAGCTTCTGACACCAGTGAATCTGTTCTGCAGAGAGGAATTGAACATATGAAAGTGAAAAGGGACAGCATCAGTGTTTTTTTCAGCATAGCTGCTTCTGCTCTCCCTAGAAGCTATTCATTATTGGAAAAAAGAACACCAGAGATTTCCCCTTTTATCTCCTTGCTGTGGTTTGAATGCTTAGAGTTCTTTTCTTGTTGACTTAGCTGGTTGGGATTAATATTTATAGGGCACAGGTTGTTTGTGAGGTTGCCTTTTCCCCCCTTTTTTCTTTGGGGTTTCAAGTTTCATTTTTTTTATTCAAAATTGTTTTGGTGAAGCATTGGTCATGCAAACTCGGTCTTTTAGGTTTGTATTGAGGATGAAGTGTGTACAGCAGAGTGTAAAAACCAGTTGAGTCGTCATTAGTTTTGGAAATAAAAGGTGTGTATTTTTTTTTCCTTTTAGGAAAAAGTGTTCTATTTTTCTAACTTCAAAGTTTTAATTTGACTCATTAATTGTATATATTATCTTTTTGGTCCTCTAACTCTCAAATGGTTATTTTTTTTAATATCAATCATTGTTATTTTAAAACGTTAAACTTAACTTTAGGATTTGTGAATGTTTTATCAAGATTTGAAATTTAAATATAATCTTTTTTGTTAATGAAACTAATGTTGTCAGAGTTAGAGGACTAAAAAATACTATATAAAATTAACAGATTAGAATGAGAGTTTATGAAAGTTAAAGGATTGAGTGTGTGTTTTTCCCTTTCCTTCTATTTTTTTCATAACCTTTTGTTCCCTCTTCAATCTTGGCCAAGATAATAATAGCTTATCAAAAGATCATTTCTTCTCCATGCCAAAAGTTGAATCTGAAGCAGACAGATTATTTATACTTTTTTTTTTTTTTGCTTTGACTATAAGTCCACTTATGCATATACACCAGAATATTTAATTCCAAATTTTAAATTTTACAGGAACATTGTAAATTTATAATGGCCAGGTTACAATTTTCAACGCTTATGTAATGTCTATATGTATATTTTTTTTAATTACAATAAAAAATATTATAATAAATCCTTCAGAATTTTAAAATTAAGTGCGGTTAAAGATTGTGCGTTTTACTAAATGAATTATTGTAAATCATATTTATTAATCAAATTGATGAATTTTATTTTTCTATAATTATGAAGTTTGGTCATATATGGCTTTAAATTTAACAAAATGGCCAAAACAGTGTTGCATAAATATCTATCTAGTTGTAAAAGTCCATTGCTTCCTAAAAGTGTATCATATTTATAATATAGCAAAAAAAAAAAAAAAGCGTGTTGCATAATTAACCATCTTGTCGTGATTAAAGTTCTTGGCTATCATAAAATAGACTAAGGGGTTGTTTGTCATCACTTCTTGAAACATATGTTTGATTTTAAAACCTAGGTTTTGACCCAAAATCTAGGTTTCGTTTAAGTATAAAATTTTTTCTGAAAAGATATTTTAGTTACAAAATCTCAGTTTGAAACCTAGGTTGTCTCTTTCCTACTTTTTCCTCTTTCCTCTTTCTTACTTTTTTCCTTCTTTGTCCTTCTTCTTTCTTACTTTTCATTCGTTTTCTTTTCGCTTTCCTACCTACTTTTTTACTTCGGAATCCGTAAAAGCCAATAACTTTCCAAATATATATCACTCTTCAAAACCTAAGTTTTGCTTAGGAATCTGTAAAAGCTATTTTCCAAAATCTGTTCTTCAAAACCTAGGTTTTACGTCAGAATCTGTAAAAGCTATTTTTAGAATAGTTTTCAAACAAGCCCTAATACATGATATGGTAAATTTCTTTTTCTTTTTTCAATGTACGTATGAAACCAAGAGGCCAGTCACGCAAAAAGAAATGAAGGGCCCGTAAATACAAAAAATCAAGGTTAAAAAAAATTAAATCGGGTATTGAATTGAGTGAGACAATTGTTTAAAAGTTGGTGGGTCAGATCAAAATTAATCTGAAGTTAGCCTGACTGTATTAAAATAATAGAATTTAATAGATTTTATTTTATTTTATTAAAAATAATAAATAAAACCTAAGATGTTATTTTATTTTACCCATATTTAAAATTTTTAAAATTTAATTAAATATGAATGACAAAAATAATTAGGATAAAATGAATCACTTTTATCTACATGAGTAATTCTCTGCAAAGATCCACATGAGTAAATTTAAACAAATAAAAAATTCAAAATTAAAGGCCAGTTTTATTACCATTGAATTAAATTTTCCCCTTCAGATTTCATTTTTTTAACTTCAAGTTAAAAAAAAAATAAAAGGGATCATATTGACCCGTCCAACATTCGGTTTAATCAGGTTGGATGGGACAGACTAGTCTTCCGGATTAAAATGATGAATCAAACTAAATCAATGATTCATTCATCTATTTCTGGCATGAATATGATTTTTTGCTTTCAAAAAATATAAAAAAGAGAATAACGATAAGGAAAATGCAAAACTGATAAAGTAAAAACTATTAAAAAAAATATGTTGCTATTCCAAGAGCAAAGGAGTCCTCTCAGGTCACTCCAAGTCCCTCCCAAGGGAGTCTATTCCTTCGATAGGCATGACCTTTTTGATTTTGTTTCTCGGGGATGCATTTGATAGGCATAATCTTTTTTTGAAAAAATAAATAAAATACAAAGTTAATTTTTGTATCACAATATTAAAAAAAATTAGGTCAATTATACCTATTCCAGATTGATACACAATGAATTTTATATTTTATGTTGAATATTAATAATATCAATAAAAAATTAATAAATATTTTACCCAAAAAAATGTAATAGATCTCATGAAAAAATCCCTTGATATTTATTTGAGCTCCCCACAACCAATCACATTAGTCATTTGCATAAATAGGCCTTGTGAAATAGCATAAGGTCAGGTTCACGGCCCTTGTTTTTAGGACTCTAAAAGCTGTTGATTCCATCAAAGAGTTTTTTAAGGAATAATTAAATAAAATACGTGCACTTAAATTTGTTCTATTTAAATCCATTGATATTTCCCCTTTTCTTTAAGTATCATTTATTAAAATCAAAGCAAAGAATTCAATCCCATTTTTATACAATTATTTAGAATTAATACTTATTTGAGTATTATCAAGCCAAACTAGAAATATTTCTTTTAAAGTATTCTTTTCTATTTATTTAAACCTTCAATCTCATCCAAGAACAATCAAATTCATTTCACTGGATTCAATAATCATTTTTAATTCAACCCCTGCTTGATTTTTTATAATTTATGGTATTTTGATATTGAATAGAGGATGATAAATCATTAGTAAGAATATATTTCTTAAGAATTTCAGTACTTTAAAATTAAAGAATCAAAATGTAGATTTAAAATATAATAATAATAATAATAATAAGTTGCTAGTCATAAACCTGTAAAATAATTACATTCCATAATTGTGGTGTTAGCTGTTCTGCCTGGTAATTATAAAATAAAAGGATTTTTTATAACATAAAATAAAAAAGCATTTTATTTCTAAGAAAAGAACAAGAGGCAACCTTTTCTTCTCTTTTTCCTACAACAACATGAAGGATGTGCAGATCTGACCAAAGAGAGAAGATTAGAAAAAACATATGTGAGCTAACTAGGAAGCTTCATAATTTTATTTTATTTCCTTCTTTATTGCACTGAAGCTTCATGATTTTGTTAGGCAGACCAATTATTATTGTTAACTACTTTTTTAAAAAACTAATCTTTTTTATACCACCTTTCATTCTTTTTTTTTTTGTGACAATACCACCTTTCATTCTTAATATAAAAGTTACGAATTTTTTTAGAAGATAAATAGAGTAAAATAAATTACTTTAAAATATTTATATTTATTATTTTTTCATAAACAATTTATTTATCCTATAAACTGACACATGTACTATATAAGTTAATGATATATATATAAACAAAAAATTTTTAAATAACATATTTAGCTTTATCAATCTTTTAAAAAAAGTCAATGAGATGTAATGTAAGGATGAGGTTGTATTTATTTTTTTCTAAATGTTTCCATCTAATATAATTTTTATCTTTTTACAAAGACTGACAAACTTATTTTATTAGCGGTAACTATAATTATATTTAAAACACTTTTAAGGGAATTAATTGACGGTTGTATTCGACCACGATTTCAAAATTTCTATCATTTTCATTAAAAAAATTCACTGCCTTTTCCATTTTTATGTTGTCCTCAATTTATCTTTCGTTAAGTATCACTTCCACACATTTATCTTCACATGATCCACTTAGTTTGCCACACACATAACATGATTTATTTTTTAAAATGAGATAAAAAATTCTCATTATTACATATAATTAATAAAAAATTAAAACATAGGCTAAAACAAAAACAAAGGTTAGGACTAACGTAATCATATTATATTGACTTTTTTTGGGGCCAAAATATTATATTGACGTTGACATGTTGACATTCTGATTAATGCCTACATAAAATGATAATTTATTAATATTAACCATTAATTTTGATACTAAAAGAGAATGGATGTCCAAATTTTAGGTGATGCATAAAACAGTAAACATTAATAGTGAAATAATAACAAATTTAAGAATTTAGATGTAATAAAAATAGAAATTTACTACCTAAAAAGATTTAAAATTTCAAATAAATTATTTAATTACAACATATATTCTAAAATATTTATATAAATTATTGAATTATATATTAAATAAATTAATTAGGAAATGATAAATATTCGTTGAGATTTGTTTAATACGAAGAGAATGGAAGGCACGCGACAGGGAGATTACAGCTTTGCCGCATTTAAAAAAAAAAAATCGTAAACTGAGCATATGAGCAGTTAAAAGGAAGTGCAACAATAGAAAGAGGTTCTTGCAGTTGCAGGCTTGCAGCGACTTGCGTCGCGTGGCTTTTGTTTCAGAATTTGCATAATTTGAAAATCGTATGGTGGTGGTGAGCTAGAGGAAAAAGCCCAGCTAGTAGCTATGAGCACCGAACAAGCTCCTCCTTCATCTGCTTCTTTGGCTCCCACTCCAATTCCGCCTCCTTTGTCTCCTTCTTACCATCTCTGCAAGGGCGTCAATGGCCTTGAGAAGGTCCTCCTTCGTGAGTCCCGAGGCAGCTCCGCTGAGGTCTTTTTTCTCTTCCATTTTCTCATTAATTCGTCCATTCTATCTGTCTATGTTTGTCTATTTCTGTAAATATCTGCATCTGCTCTATTTCTTGTCTGATTTTTACTGATCCGATGCTTGATTTTGCTTTCTTGGTCTGGATTTGTGCATTCCTTCAGATTCCTGACTATAGGTTGTCATTTTTTGGTTTCTCCATGCCGTATTCCAATTTTCTATGCTTCTCCGTCGGATTGTGCCGATCAATTAGGATCAGGATTTCCCTGTGATACCTGTCATTATATTTGGACAACTTCTGATGAAATGTTAACTGTGGCGGCATTTTTATTTCATTGACTGCGGTTTTCAGGTGTACTTATATGGTGGTCATGTGACTTCTTGGAAGAATGACCACGGCGAGGAGTTGCTTTTCCTCAGCAGTAAGGTCAGTACTCGACTCGATAGTTTTATATTTCGTTATTTAACGTATAAACTGTTAGCTGATCATAATCTAACACTTCAGATCTCACCATTTGAGTGGGGATTTGACAATTCAATTTTCCCTTCTTATGAGCATCTTCAGTCAGAGTATGAGATGAAACGGCTTTTCATATAATATTCAAAGCTACGAGATTATCCAATGCTGTCATCTCTTGATGCAAATACGATCATCCCATTTCAAATAATCTTTGCATGGATCTTAATTTCTGAACATCCTCTTGCATCTACATCTCAAATTAGGAGTTGATGATATGATACATGCGATGCATGAAGGCAGTTAGCATTTTATCGATCATTTTTTTTCCCTAAAAAAATGGAGGTTTTGACTGAGCTTTCTTCAATTTTCACGATCAAAGTTGATTGCAATTATTCTAAAATATTGTATTAGTGGTTTTCAACTTCAGGAATGCCTTGAAGAATATGAATTCGATGTGCGAGCATTTTTCCATGGTGGTGTTTGTTCCTTAGTTTTTTTTTTTTCTGTTTTTTATTCTTTCACTTTCTATTTCACACTCTCTTCTTTTTGTGTTCCCCACACTTCTTTTAAATGCTTGTTATTCTACATGTTCTTATTTCGCTTGAATGGTAGCATTCTAGCTTTCTTCTTCAAATGCCTTTTATCTGTTTTTGTCCCAAAAAAAAAATATATATATATATATGTATATAACGATGTCATTTGTATATACGTGCATCTTTCCTACTTAATGTGGGATATAGAAATATGCACTTGAACTTTAATGTTCTGTTTGTTTGTTGTCTAAGCATATTAAGCAATTTTTGGGATGTGGAGCCACTAGATCTACAAACTGTGTCCTAATATCCAGATAAATGTCTCTGTTTTTTTTTTTATAAATGTCTCTTTGACTGGCATCTAAGATAGATAAATTACCTCTATTGGAAATCATTAAACTTGAATCTCCTGATGGAGTGTTATCTTGTTCCTTGTACAGGCTATTTTTAAGCCTCCAAAGGCAATTCGAGGAGGGATTCCGATATGCTTTCCTCAAGTAAGTGCTACTGTGAGATATATAGTCCCCATAATTGTTTTTGTTGTGTCAATGGGCTTGTTTGGTAAGCCCGTTGGGAGAACGGACACAGATTTCGAGGTAAATATGTGAGAAGAATTTTGTCTCTGTAAGCGCAGGAATGGCTTTTGGATGCCCAAACGAGCTATCCAAACAAGCCTAATGTCATTTGGGAAAGGAGAAAAAGTGGACGGGTAGAAAAGTGGTAAAGGAGAGGAAATGCGGTTTTAAGTTTTAATATATCTGTAAACATAAAGCTTAAGCTCTGACATACATTAAATGATTCTGTTATATAGATAAGTTCCTGATGATCATGATTTTAATTGTGGGAAATTCATGGATAACCCATAGTAGGATACCCGGTTGATCAAATTCCTGGAGTAATGTTGAAATCAACTCTGAAATTATGTTGAAATCTTTAATAGCTACTAATGCAATTGAAAGTCCTAGTTTCTAATCTGAATCTGGAGATAATAGGTTTGTAAAGTCCATTCTTAAACATTAGATTCCTAATCACGTTTTCAAGGAAATTTGCACTGTAATT
>JANTPZ010090445.1:0-31793 GCA_025593235.1 Vachellia pachyceras | reverse complement strand
AGCTTCTCTCTTCTCTTCCTCTTTGCTTCCTGCTCTTTATTTTCTGTTGTTCTGTTACCTTGCTCCGGCAAGAAGAGTCCGTTTAATCCTGGGGAGTTGCCGACTTATGGCGGAATAACTCTTAAGGACAGTGTCCTCGGGCACGACTCGGATTAGTTATTTTTCTAAATATTGTTATTATTTTCCTATAATCTAAGAGTTATGTTGCAACTCTTTTTACTTGCAGATGTTACTGCCAATAGTATGATCACAACGTTGCAGAGGAGCTTGAAGATCCACTGATGTTCAAATGCAATTTTACAACAACGACTGCTTCGGTTGTTGATGGAAGTGGAACTAACGGCTCGGTTAACCTCACCGAGTTTCATGAGGCTCAATACATCATGGGTAGATTTTACAGAACGCAATGTAGCACCTGGAAGGTTCAAGCCATTGTCATTACAACTTCGTATCTCTAATTTGTTGTCTGTTTTTTCCTCTGCAAGCAAGTCTCGTACTTGCTCATTGTAAATCTCAACCATTTGAACGTAAATGTCGTAAGTTATAATGTCCTTTCGTTGGTTAGACGTCTGGAAAAGATCATTTAAAGCAAGATAATTAATCCCCATATCTTTGGAAGATCCACCAGATGGCCCAGTCTGTCGCCAAAAAGAAAAAATGAACATAGGTTAAGGCCACGTTTAGATAAAGGGAACCACTAAATTCAATGAAGCAGGTTAGAGCATATCAAAGCATCTTACCATGGTATATGTCTTCCCGGATCCAGTTTGTCCATAAGCAAATATACAAACGTTATATCCATCTATCACAGATCTAATTAGTGGTCGAGTGGCTTTGTATATTTCACCTGAATATAGTGAATAGTAAATTTCCACACACAGAAGGGCATAAAGAAAAGAATCTGCAAAACTAGTTTATGTTATGGAGCTACCTTGGCTTGCTGATGGCCCAAAAACCTGATTAAACTGAAAAACCTTCCTTCCATCTTTTTGTGATTTTGATGGATCTAATAGGACTAGAGAACCGTCGTTTCCAATGAAATCTACAACATTTTTTGAATCAGAACTAAAGGATGGCCTAATTCTGCAGTAAACTCGAATGTTACCTGAATAAGATTGAATTTGAAAAGGTTACACAAAGTTAGTTTAATGAAACTTGAAAACTCTAAAAGGTAGTTCCGAGGGAAAAGCAAATCAACCTTTCAGATCTTGGACCATATTGTATAATTTGCCGTTCTCCTTCACAGCCTTGTAATATCCAGATGCAGCAGTGGACATTTCCAGGACCTGGCTTCCTAAACTCATGTAGCCATATAGGAATAAACGATTAAGAATAATATCAACATGTAATGAGGTTAATAAACATCACACTTCTTAAACATTATAAACATCCATATTCCAAGCTTTTTGGGTCTTAGAATATGTAGTCATGGATAGAGACAATATAACCAAATAAAGATTGTAAATAAGAAAATAAGCAGCTTCCTATCATGTTATAGTTGTAACAAATAATAAACTTGCAAAATACAGTGGCTGCCCATACCAAGGTAATTTAGATCTCTTTGAAACTGGTACTTCATCTCTTCAAAGTCATTCTTAGTTTTCAAGAGCAGAGCTTTGAGATCCTGAAAGACACATCACAATTAGCAGCTGTGAAGGTCATAACAACATCTAAATAAAAGCAGCGTTCTCTGTTTAAACAATGTTCTAAGTTCTAACTGCTACTTATGTTACAAAAAGTTCTAATTGAATCAAATTCAATTCAATAATTCATTCATATCTACTTCAGAACTAGAAGTGAAAACAAGCTACATGAAAACATGCCACAAGTTCTTTTTCCTGCAGTTTAAAGAGATGCTTCTGGCTGCAAGTGCACTTAGTAGTGCAGCCTCTAGAACACTATATGAGATAAACATCGGTCAAATCATCATTTGTCTTTTAAACTTAATGATAATATCTATCTATAGATACACGAACAAAAGCATTACATTTAAAAGTGGAAAGACTTGAAGTAAATTCTTTTCAATTTTCGGAGTAGGGATTAACAAGTCAAAAGCACATTAACATATCACATACTATGATAAGTTGAGGTTAAATATTATTTATTTTCCAGTCAGAATAGCATCACCTTGATCATAAATATATACAAGGCCTTATTGTGGAACATTAAATCACATAGCAGATGTGTTGGCCAAAAAAAAAAATCACATAGCAGATGACAAAAATTCAATCATTGTCTATTTACTATTGAAACCTCTTAAACTTGTTGAATAAGAAAACTGGAAAAACACTGGTTGCTGCCAAGCATGATTTCGTTACACTCATTTGTAGCTACCTTTGAACATCGTTCGTCACCCTGACACTGACTGACAAGATGTACATCACAAGTATGGAAGAAATATTATATAAAGACTATTTCATGGATAAATTTTAGTAGATAGTCATCAGAGTAAGAAGTATTACAAAAACAAATGGTACCTTAAAACTTTGAGGTGCAGGTTCATCCGATGCTGTGGATGTTGAATTAGGTAATATGCACCTTTCTTTAGTAAAACCCCTCAGCAGCAATGCTAACTGTTTCGAGTCAAAATGATTTTTCGACTATCCCATTATTTCGGAAAGAAAATAATGATTATTGATGGCTTATATTTATTTCTGCAGCATATAAGCAGGATAATATCGTACTCACCTCAGGGAACTTTGTTTGGAGCTGATCCCCAAAACATGTTGATATGATCGCACTAACTAGCTTAACTGGATCCTTTATCATCAAAAGGAGAAAGATAAAATTGAAGTCAGATGTTAGTGAACCAGGTATTTCAATATGTTAATTTAATAATTTGAAGTCAGATGTTTGCATAATTAGAACTCATTATAATACCTGTTGAGCGTTGCGAAGAGAAGCTGCAAGATTGTAGTCAATATTTTCTTTGGTGTCAACCATAGAGTCAACCAGTAGCTTAACAATTGATTCCTCGATTTTGCCTATAAGTGTGGGGGGAAAATTGTTGCCAACTGAAAGTGAGAACTGAGAAGTAGGAATGGGTTTATCGGGGTCTAAATTCATAGGTTTATACAAGTTGACTGGTCATGATCAGATGCAACTTTCTTTCATGAGTTATTTTTATGTATTCCTCAGCATGATGAATTCATTTCTAAATTGAAATTACAAATTTAGTAAATAGCAACCTTCTGTTTTCTGAAAATCACCCTCGGGGGAGTGCTCTTTATCTGATGTGGCTAATAAATCCAAGCGCCTACAGGCATCTGAAAAGGCTGCGGCTGAGGGTCTTGAATACATTCTACTGGACGCAGTGGCGGAGCCACGATCCTAGACCAGTGGGGGCAATTTTTTATTTTCAAACAAATGACAACAAGCTTACAAGTATAAATAATTTGAGTGGGTTCAAATCTTAAAAATTAGTGGGTGCAAAATAAAAATCTAATAAATATTTACATATACACCAAAAATTAAGTGGGGGCAATTGCCCACACTCACCAAAACGTGGCTCCGCCACTGACTGGACGAGTGCATTAAAAAAGGAGATCTTAAGTGCCTGTTACTTCCATTCTCAGTGTTTGTCCGCTTCCACTCTTGATGTGATTTAAGCGCTAAAACGCAATCCACAACCTTAGATACCGATCCCATGTCTACAGCATCCTGTACAATAAATAGTCAACCATTCACTGATTGATACTTGTCCAATCCATAAGCACAAGCCTAAAAGCAACTTTTTACTTTCCAGTTCATTCACTTGATTTGGTAACTAATTCACAAAATTACCCGTTCAAGATCAGAAGCTTCAAAAGCTGGAAGCTTTAATTCTTCCGCTGCAACCAGGAAATTTCTTACATTTTCAAAGTATTGGTAGGCAGGTAGAGGTTGGAAATCCCTGGCAACTGATTGCAGGGGCATTTGACAATCCACAACCTTGAAGCCATGGGGAGAATTGTATCAGCCAGATAAAGAGAGAGGAAAAATAACGCAAGACTCAAATTTACGTCCTTACTATTATGAAAAAGCTCCTGTTTGATTAGACGTAATTGTTTGGCCATACCTTGGGGACGGCTCCTGCATGAATCTTGTTAATTGCGTTGCAGAGAACGAGACCATTTCTCAAGCAAGAAATGAATTGTCTGTCCGACGGCTGATTGGATATGCCGAGGGGGCCCACTTCCCTTTCAAGCCACTCTGCGGCTTCATAACGTCTCCAAGCTGCAGAAGTTACTTTGATCATCAATAGATACGGATTGAGATGGAAATGCAAAAGGAAAAAGAAAAAGAAAAATATAGGGGATATTCTTGGAACACAAACAACAAAAAGGAAAACCGAACCCTGACTGTAATGAAAAATGGACGAAAAATAAACTGACCCGCTTCTTCAGCTTTTCGTGAAGCCATATTGAAATCGTGAAAGCCAGTTCTTGAGCAATCCTCCATGAAAAATTTCAAATCTTCTGGCTTCCTACAGAGCGTCAAGTGAGTCATCAAAATACAGAAATGGCCAAAACCCAAGATAGCAACTTCCTTGTTTTCTTCTGTTGTTTTTCAAAAAAAAAACGGAGAGTTGAATAGAAAGAGTAGATAGGCAGAGAGAGGAATACAGGATCTTTTATTCACGTGGGTGTGCCAGGACCCAAACTCAGAAAACAGAGTGAATATGGCTTTCCGGAATGAGACAGTGAAGGAGAGTGATGAACGGCAAGTGTGAAAGATTTGGTGGGCAACCACCTGGGCGACTACACGAAGTTTGGGTTAGCTTTGGGTCAGAGGCTGAGGTTAGGAATTTGTGACGTTACCTATGATTTTGAATTCAAATTGGTAGGCCACGTTGTGGGGCCCTGTGGGAAATGCGAAGGAGGATGATGATCTGCGTCCGTCTTTCTCAACATCATCGAACCAATCGAGAGGCGCAGATTGATGTGAGAGCGCTGCACGCAAAATCGGGTCCTTCTTTTAGACAACGAAAAATAAGATTACGACTGATTCAGAAACGTACGTTTAATAGTATTTTTTTAAAATTAAAATAATATTTTTTTTATATTTATCTCGTAAATGGTAAAAGTACTAATCTACCGTATTCTCAAAATGAACCCGGTTAAATGTTCCTAGAAAGGCGGTCTTGATGCTCCATCCATTCCTTGCATAGGAGACAAGTTTTTTTAGGAAATCAAGGTATTAATAAATCATTTAACTATAAGATATATTTTAAAATAAATGTGTAATTGTTAAATTGTGTAACATCTATTTATAAGTTAAATAAATCAATTTTAAGAAAGATAATAAGTGTATTGGTCAGTTGCAGCTTCTTTATAGACATTTTATTATATTTTAAAAACTTTTGGCATTTTAAGGAATTCTAAAGCCGATCAACTTGTGTTGTTTTAACTAGCATTTTGACCATGTGGGCAACGTAAGTTACATTGGAAGAAAAAAGGTCAACTGACGAACTGTGCGGGCTGCGAAATCCTAGAGGATAAGGCATATGTGAAGATCGAAGGGCTGCAAAGAGATCTAAATGTTATATTTATGGAACTGAAAGATATATTAGCTCCAACTGCCCTAAAAAAGATAAATAAAATAAAAGAATTAATTTATTAGAAGTTTTTCCTAAAATGGAATCATTTAAATATTTTACAGAAAGCGAACCTGAAGAACTGTATTTACTTGAAACTGATAGTGAAACAGAAAACTTAGAAAATTTTGATATTTGGATGATAAATGAAGAAAATAATGAACAAGAAAATTCTGAACAAACTCAGGACCCTGATTCAGGGGTGTAAACTATTTTTTGAGAAAATAAATGTAATATATTCTTAATATCTTTTGAGAAAAATTTGAACAAAAGTTTAGTGTGTTCAAATTAGCAAATGAGTGGGTGCAAAATAAATCACATAGTACTAATATATACCTAATTTTCTAGAAGTCTGTACCTAGGTGCGCCAGTGGTGATACGTGAGAACTCCCGGGTAAACAATAGCCAAAAAGTTTGATTTTACTCATAGTTTTACGGATTTCAAGATGATTTTACAGATTCCGATATACTTTTATCTTGATTTATATGTACCGTTGAAAAAATTATTTCTCAAACATGCACAAATTTAGTTACTTTTTTTAGAGAGATCAAAGAAATTAATTAAACGGTACATTTATTATTATTTTTATACTAAATTATCTATTTTATAAATTGATATATAAATATTTCAGAATATATTTTATTATTTATTTAATTTCAATGGTACTCTTAGAGGGGGTGTGAATTGCATTTAACAAAAGGGGATGATAATAAATGGAAGAGAGAGAATGGGGGAAATGCGGAAGGACCCATGCATTGATGCGGTCAGGTAATGGGTGTGGGTATATAGTAAAGAGGGGAGGGAGAGGATCGGAGACGTAACAATGAGGGATGAGGAAGGCGTTGTTGTTAGGGTGGGAGGAGTGGGGTGGGAAGACTTGATGGTGGTGGAGGCACACGAGAAGAAGCTGCTGCTGAATAAGGCCACCGGCTCCCCCCTACCAGGGAGGCTCTTGGCCCTCATGGGCCCTCCGGCTCCGGCAAAACCACCCTCCTCCGCTCTCTCTCCAGTACGCTATCATCACATTCCTCATTTCTCTCCTACACGCAAATCAAATTTCCTACATGTTATACCCCTCCTCCTCACTTCACAGCTTTAAATTACTTTGTCCAAACAACTCTAATATATATTTAAGAAATTACATCTAACTGATGTATAATATCATGCATGTAAATATATAAACAAAAAATTATTACATCTCCGTGAAATCAATCCCTTTTTAATAATAAAACATTTAGCATTTTTTAATTACTAGTTTGGATTTGATGAGATAGTTTTCAGTACACAATGCTTAGACGCTGAGCCTTTTGTTATAAACTCATACGGTTTGGGAGATGATTTTCCCCCTCGATCCAGGGACGTACGTACGTGACAGTCCTGTTATAAGAGGTCTAGTTTGGGATGATGTTATAAAAATAAGTTCACGGAAGTTCAGATAAAACTCCCCTTATATGCTCATCTTGTAGATTATAAATTATGTTGGAAAAGTAGATTTCACCGTTGATAAACACATATATACTTTTTTTGAGTGAGAAAAGAACTTTATTAAAATCTAGAAAAGGAACGAAAGATTACAAGAAACTAAAAGAAGGTAGAACAGCAAAAGGACAAAAGCAGAAGGAAAGAAACTAGTTAGGGGGGAAGCTACAGAAGCCTAAAGCCTGAAAAGAATTAGCCTCCAAAGCAGAGGCCTCTCTAAATAGACGATTCGCAGAAGTTCCTTGGCTTTCGAAGATGCGAAGATTTCTGGCCTTCCAAAGGCTCCAGCAGATGATACCGAAGAAGGAGCTCCAACGGGGATTATTGCTGTGCACTTTGAGATTCTTGTTAAGCCAATCAAAATAGCTGTCGTTGAAGAAACCTGGAAGGTACTGGTTCTGGATGATAAGGGTCCAGCAAGCTCTAGCCAAAGTACATCTTCTCAAAACATGATCCATATCTTCATGACCTGCACCACAGATTGAACAGGTCGCATCTTCAGCCATGTGCCTACGGACTCTCTCCTTGTTAGTTAGGAGTTTGTCATGTAGGAGCAGCCATAAAAAAGTTTTGATTCTGTGAGGTCCATGCCAATTCCAAGCGAGATTCCAGCGAGGGCTTTCATCATTCCAGTGGTCCTGCATCAGAAAATCATACGCGGCCTTGACAGAGAAATGGTTCCCAAAACGCCAGACAATCTTGTCTGGTTCTTCACTATTAATTGGAGGTTTAAACTTCTTGAAGAGCTCAAGAATATCCTGAGGCAGATTTCTTTGAAAAGCACCCCAGTGCCAATGACCATCAGGCGTAACGAAGTCACTGACACTTTTGTGGAGATCATTTTCACTTATAGGGGAGAATGAGAGCCTAGACAGGGGCCCTAAATCCCCAATCCAGTGATCAGACCAAAATTTTGCTTCCTTCCCATCTCCTAGTTTCCACA
Organism: Vachellia pachyceras; assembly: GCA_025593235.1. Classification (NCBI taxonomy): domain Eukaryota; kingdom Viridiplantae; phylum Streptophyta; class Magnoliopsida; order Fabales; family Fabaceae; genus Vachellia; species Vachellia pachyceras. Next base: position 23,795 of record JANTPZ010090445.1, on the reverse strand, counting down.
TGGAGCAAAGCTCGAGATCATTCCAAACAGCCGAAAGGCTCTTCCATAAGTGAGAAGCATTACGTGTTTGGAGCTTTGGAGGCCACTGATCTTGCCAATTATATTTGGACCTAAGAACTTGCACCCATAGAGAGTCAGGCATAGTGTGCACAGCCTGCGCAAGCTTCATAAGAAATGCTGAGTTTTGACTGTCAATCTTCTTCAAGCCGCACCCTCCATGTCTCTTTGGCTGACACATAGCAGACCATTTCAGCAGAGGGGTACCTTTGCGTTGAACCGTTGACCCCCAGATGAATTGTTTAATTATGCTCTGTATCTTATCACAGGTGGCACTAGGAAGTTTCGACGTCTGCATGGGGTAGTAAGTTACAGCTGATAAAACTGATTGGGCCATAGTGATTCGCCCAGCAAGGGAGAGAGACCGAGCTTTCCAGCCTTGTAGCTTAAGGCGTAATCTTTCCTCTATATACTGATAAGTGTCCTTAGTAACCCTCTTGTGAAGAATTGGGACCCCCAAATACTTCCCTAGCTGCTCTGTTTTTTGGAATCCCAATTCAGAGCATATGTTAACAGCCAGCTGGGGAGGAACGTTCCTGGAGAAGAAAGTGCGAGTCTTAGCAACATTCACCCCAAGACCAGAGGCTTGACAAAACTCCTCAATGAGCGTCTGCATGAAAAGAGCCTGATCTTCATTGGCTAAGTTGAATAAGAGCAAGTCATCCGCAAAGAACAAATGCGAGAGAGGAGGTCCCCCCTTCCTCAGCTGAATCGGCTTCCAATTTCCAGTTTTGACTTCTTGGCAAATTGCTTGAGACAGGCGCTCCATACAAAGAACAAAGAGGAAAGGTGACAGAGGGTCACCTTGCCTGATTCCTCGCTGTGGGTGGAAAACTTTTGAGGGTTGCCCATTCCATAACAGTTGCATGGACGAAGTGGTAACACACTGCATTATCACCCTTAACAGATACTCAGGAATTCCGGCGTCCTTGAGGGTGCTGGCGATGAAGTCCCAGTTAAGCTTATCAAAAGCTTTTTCCAAATCGATTTTTGAGGTCATCCATCCCTGTTTCCCTTGCTTCCTTCTCATTGAGTGTATTACTTCTTGAGCTATAATTATGTTGTCTGATATATTTCTACCCTTAATAAAACTCACTTGCTGGGGGAGGGTAAGCAGTGGCATAACCATCTTGAGTCTGTTGGAGATTATCTTGGTGATAAGTTTGTATATTGTTGAGCAAAGGCTTATGGGCCTAAACTGTTGGATCGTCTGAGGCTGCTCTACTTTAGGAATTAAGGCTATCAGAGTACGATTTAGCCGCTGATCCAAGGTACCTCCTTCGAATACCCTCTTCACTTCTGCATAAACGTTATCTCCCACTATTCCCCATTGAGATTGAAAAAACATCACATGAAGTCCATCAATACCGGGAGATTTAAGAGGATGCATTTCGAACAAAGCCAGTCTCGTTTCTTCTTTAGTTACTGGCCTATTAAGGTGGGAAAGCAAGAGGTTGGGAATTGGCGGAAAAAGGCCCGAGTACTTAAAAGTATGGTTACTGGTAGAGTCCCTTGAATAAAGGCTTTGGAAGTAATTCGTGGCCATATCAGATAGCTTCTCCTGATCCTGATAAGCCAAAAGTCATTGTTAGTCCATTGAGTAACAAATCACACTTTCAACTCATTCGTAAATTTATATAGATAATATAATATTTTATTAGATATTACCAATTTCTGCTTGCAGAGAGGAGGTCAGTGGCTGATGACAACTAATAGGAGGGGCACTGACATTGGCAGCCGGCAAGGTTTCATGTGAGCTGATTGAGAACCTTTTTATAATGGTTGAGTGCATTTCAGTCTTTTCCCTCCTATTTTGTTCTTTTTCCTCCCATTTCAAAAATCCCATTTTTGGATTGATTCATTTTCTATCATTATGAAATCTTTGCACACTTCTTTGTTATATACCATTTTTCGTTTTCTCTTTTGCCATTTCCCTAATTTTTTTTGGGTACTAACAATTTAAACCCTCCTCGGTGGCCCACACAAACACTGTCTCATTGTTAGATTTGGGAAAAAAAAGATGTTTTACTTTAAATGGTCAATATAATATTTGATCTCTCAAGTTCATCAATTTGATTTTAATCTCTTAAGTTTAAAATAAGTGATTTTGTTCATTAATTTTTATTATATTTAAGTTTGGACCATTGATCTCTATAATCTTATAAAGTTTGGACCATTTTTCCTTTTGAAGGATCAAAATATCTAGTTTAAGATTTATGTTATTAAAGATTGTATTAATATTTATTTTAAAGATGTCACATTACTCTTCAGTTAACCCAATCAATTCCTAAGAATGTTGATAGCTTTAAAATGGAAGCAGCAATTTTTTTGTATATTCCAAAGACATATGAAGACACAAAAGGATATGTTTGTTTCCATTTTCAATTTTATATTGGGTGAAGTACACATTCTCACCTTTAATTTACATCAAGTTTCAATTTAATCCCTTAAGTTTAAAAACCATCTTTTTTTGTTGTCCACCCGATTCACCGGAGTTTTACCCCGACTACATCCGAATCAAACATGTGTCATCATTTATTTTTAAAGACGTTAATTTCATTTAACAAAATTTTTAACCCAATAAATTTAAACGGTGATTTTACAATTAATTTTTTATAAAAAAAGAGGTGTGTCTCCATATATATTAGACATTGTGCTTGTTTGGAAAAGCTTATTTACTCCCCAAAATTATGCTCAACAGTGTTTTTTTCGTAAAATGAGATAATCTCCTCCACATATTTACCTCGACTTATGTAAAAATATTTCTCTATCGCATTCCCAAACGGACACACTAACCATCATCAAGCAATAATGGTAGTTTCTCATGATCCCGTCTCAGTGCATCAACAACAGCTTCCGGCGGCGGCTCATTCAAAATCAAACAGATCGACAGCGATCATATCCCATGCCTCCTTCATCAAAGCGTTTGCTACACAGAATTGGCTTCTCTTGTACATTGAATGCTGATTTTATCATTAAATAATGTTAAGATATGCTTAAATATTAATTCTCTAATATTGTTTTAAAATTTAATCAAACATATCACTATTTAACAGTATAATCATTTGTTAAGTTGATATTTTCCTTTAAATGAAACTAACAGTGTTAAGATTGAAGGATCATAAGTACGTTTTGTAAATTTAAGAAATCAAACTGAAATTTGATGTAAATTTAGAAAATCAAACTTATATTTTATCCTTTTTTTGTTTATGAAACAAAAATAAAAAATCTATTTGGATAATTATTCTTAAAAATTACATTGAAAAATATATATACTGATGACAACTCTGGTCTTTAAAAAGAAAAAAGCCAGGTTTTCCAATTTTTCCAAATAAAAAATACAAAAAAAATGAAAGTAAAGAACACCAATCTAAAAATAACTAAAACTTTTAAAATTTTTTGTTAAAACAAAAAAAACAAGGCCAAAATTTTTTAAAAAATATATATGTTTGTTACATTAATTTTCTTACATAATATTAACTAAAAAGAAAAACAGAAAAAAATAAAAAGTACCATTGAATTTAAAAAAAGGATAAAATAAATGAATAAGAAAACATTTTCCTTTTTTACTCGTTTGGTACGTTGTAATTGATTTTGGTGGAAATGGAGATGAAGATGGAAATGAAGGATGGAAATGAGGATGGAAATGAATATAAACATAGAAAAAATGAGGGGCCAAAAAATCAATTCCATGAAATTGAATACAATTACATGGGTTACATTATTGAATTCATTTCTACCCATTTTGAATTCCATTTCCAATTCCACCCCAATTCTACCATACCAAACATAGGAAATGAATTCCATCTCCAATTCCATCATACCAAACATGGCATTACTTCTTCTGTGCTCAGTCCAAAGTGAGTTAAAGAATTTTTTTTGGCAAAATGATATTAATATTTAATAAAGCTTAAGAAAGTCATATAATACGATAAGAAATACCGCATAAAGCATTTCTAAAAACATTAAAAAAGAGTGAAGGGGTTAAAAAAGAAGTTACTACATAAAAAGATCTAAGTATAATATTAATATCTTTACAGATAATGTTGTGGAGGTCTCCAGCAATTTCTGAATATTGACGATCAGCTTCTTAGTGCAGATATGTCTAAAGATCTATAATCTTATAACAAAAGATCATTATGTTTGTGCATTCTATAGAATATGATATAAAATTAATCATAATTTTATTTATTATGATATAATTTTATTCTATTGAGATATAAATATCTAGTGAGATATTTATGATTATGATTATGATTATTATTATTATGATATTTTGTCATCAAAACCCCTTCATGATTAAAAGATTTTTTAATTGTTCAAACTTGTGACATTGCTAACGTGTTCATTTGAGTAGATAATTCATTGCATATTAACAATAGTTGGGTTAGGTAGTTTTTTTTTTTTTGCATATTCCTTTTAAATAATAATGTCTAAAATTGATACTCCTTCCCATCATTTTTATAAACTCTTTACACAGTAAAAATTGATTATAATTAACTAAAAGTAATAACTATGTAATAAATAGATATTTTTTTTATTATACCGACAAGTAAGAGAGAAAATTAGCAAGTGAGAAAAAATTGAAGAAAATATATAGGAAAAAATGAAGAAAGAATATAATTAATTGAAGTAAAATTGGTAAGAACACATTTAATGATCAGAAATCTCAAATGCAATCTTATAAAAAAGAACCAAATCGATTCAAAAATTGAGATCTTGTAAGGATGAGAGAGTATTTTAATCTACACAGTGATATTTTTATTTGATTGTTACATAATTATTACTTGTAAGAAGCATGTGAGGGTGTGTTAGCTATCATATTTCAATTTTATCCATATTTAATTGTGGTATACATTAATATCAAGAAAGAAGGAAGTGATGACAAAATTTGAATAGCACCAAGGGTTTTCCCCCTTCAAACGTAGATTTATGGCATGTTTGTAGTATTGTTAAAAAAGTACGTTTACGTTAGATGAAACAAAATTCCTTTCACCTAATCGGCTGAATAATTTTGTACAAGGGGACTGGAAATGACTTAATTTAAAGAAGAGGGGTATATTTGGAATCAAGTCAATTGAATAAGAGAGGGGAAGATAGAGTAATATATTTAAATTTACTTTGAAACAGAAATTAATTTTTAATATAAAACTACACCAACAATAACACCACAAGCTGTGAATGTTTGTTATTCCTCTTGTCCTTCTCATCACATCCCACTTGTGAAGCCCATACCCATATCTCCAATCATTTTCACTATGATCCTCGACACAATTCAATATTCCCACATTTGCCCTTTCCCTTTTCATATATTCCCAATTTATCCCCAATTCTATTCCCTCCTCTACCCTCACCAAATCACCATATTCCGAACTTGTCCCTTCATCTTCTTCTCTCCCACTGCCAATAACTGCTGCTGTTGATTCTGGGTTGGACCCTGATGCCCTTACCTCCAGCCAGTCTTCTTCAAATTCCCAATTTACCCTTGAGTTTGAAGCTAATTTACCGATCCTCTCATTCGCTGAGCTTTCATTGTTGATTCTGACTTCCTCTTCGTCTTCTTCCTTGAACTCGTCTGAGGTTGTCCAGTCGAGGATGCACCGAGGGGAAGACTCTGCGAGCTTATTCGGAGGAGTAGGAAGCAGAAATGGATGCTGCAGCAGCTGATCGCAGCTCCACCGCTCACTTGGTTCTCTCCTCAGGCACTTCCCGAGGAAATCGCGTCCGAGTTCTGACAATTGACTAGGAAACTCCGGCAACTCGTCGGAATATCCGATTCGACTGAGCGTGTTGAAGCCGTCTTCGTTGTCCCAGCCTGGCTTCCCGGTGACCATCTCGATCAACGTGCATCCTAAGGACCACATGTCGGATTCCGGTCCCTGAGACTCCTGCCGAATCACTTCTGGCGCCATCCACAGCGGGCTTCCACGTGGCACGATCCTCACCGCCACCGCACCGGAGGAGCACTGATCCACCGCCGAGCCGAAGTCGGCGAGCTTGGCCACACCGCCATTGAGCCCCACCAGAACGTTCCTCCCTTTCAAGTCGCAGTGGACGACGCCCCTCGCGTGAACGTACCTCAGCGCGTTCACCACACACCAGGTGAAGTACCTCACCACGCGCTCGTCCACGTCAGCACATCTCGCGCCATTGTCCCTCCCCGTCTGAGACGCTAGGTCAGCGAGGGTGCCACCTGGCAGGTACTCCAAATACAAGTTCCGATACGACGCCGTGGCGTCGTCGCCGAGGGCTCTCACCACATACGGCGACGACAAGCTCCGTAGGATCCGAATCTCATTCTCCAAAGCCACCACCTGACCCGACTGAAGATCCACGGACTTCACCGCGAAAACCTGACCGTCGGATTTACTCACTCCGATAGTCACAGTACCGAACGAGCCCTTACCTAAACACCGACCTCGAACCCAAGAAGAAGCCATGGAAGAGTTAGAGTCACGTAAACGTAAAGAGCTTGTCTTCACCATTTTTTTTCCGAGCTTCTGAATTTGAAGAGGGCCCAAAGGAGGCTATATATATATATAAATATAACAAGGGCGCGTGTTCTGGTACAACGTTTCGGTGTTTTGTCTTTTTAATTTTTTTTACAATTTTTGGAGTCTGACGTGGAATTTTAATTTGTGGAAGTGGATAATAAAGAAAAGCGATGCTGTATTGGAAATGCTTTTCACGTAGAAAAAAAATGAATAGCGATTGTCTTTTTTTAATACTTATCCATTCACCAATTTTCCAAAGTTCATTTTTTTCACTTCATTTTAAAAGGAAAAATTATCCAAGAAGTCTCAATCAATAGAATTAATCACAAAATGATCTCAAAAATTCACAAAATTACCATAAGTTCTCAGGAGTAGCTACTGAGTTTGTTAATGAAGGCTGGTAAGGTTGTTAATGACAACCTCAGTAGCTACTTCTGCGATTTTATAGTAATTTTGTGAATCTTTGAGAATATTTTATAGTTAATTATGTTATTTGGGACCTTTTGAGTAATTTTTCCTGATTATAAAATTACAGAAAAGGTGGGATCCAACAAATTAAACTTACACATTTTTAAAAAAATGAAAAGATCTTATGCTTCTTAATTAAGCATATAACAGAAGATTAACTTAAGTTTATTTTTCTTTTTTAAAAGGACAGAATGAAAGAACTCATAATTTTTATTGAAAATAATAAAGTTTTTTTGCAAATAATAATAAATTAAAGGCGCGGTTCTTTTTTAATTTAAGAGGTGGTATGTGGATGGAGTTACAGTGACGTGGCTGAAACTGGTTGGACCACGCTGAAGCATACAGAATTTATAAAGAAATTATATTTACACGGTCTTAGGTTTCATATCATATCGTTATCTGATGGCAATATGATATGGTTATCATTTATATTTTATTTATTTGATAAAATATTTTGACTTAAAAAGTACGTCAAATTTATTAACAAATAAATTCTTCAAAATTGCAATTTACATTTACATATTTATATTATTAGGAAAATAACATATTACTTCTTAATCTTAATATAATAGATAGTTGGTTTTTGAAATAGATTAAATTAAATTACTTAATTATAACATTTCATTCTGAAATATTTATATATTTCATTAAATTACATGTGAATTTATAGACCAAACATATCAGTTCGAAAGAAAATGATAAATTTATTGGTTGATTGACTTTTTAACCTCTACAAAAAAGTCAACTGACTTTTATATTTCAGAATGGAGATAGTACTTTACTTGGTCAAAATATTTATTAAAATATAGATAATATATCACAGTAAAATGGAAATTAATAAAAAATACCTACTTAAAAATTGTATTGACAAAAAGAACATAGTATATTTTTATATATAAAATTGTAGAGTATATAAGTCATAATTTCCTATACATAATATGTATCAAGCCTTTTTATCAATAAATTATTGAAGAAAAAATTCACTGATTTGTCCTATCCAAAAAGAATGGTAAATAATCATTTGTATGCATAAATACGATATTTTATTTAATATTGTTTTCTAATATTACCTATTTCACATAGTAAAATATCTCTGTTAAAAATATTACTAATAATAATGATATGATATATTTTTGCACATAAAAATACGGGTCAAAATTTCATGTACATAAAGTCCAAACTACCAATACTCAAATTCAAGTAATTTTGACGTATAAAATCTTTAAATAGAAATTTTTCACTTATTATGTATTATATTAATAATAATACTACTTAACCATGTTTGGATAAATATGAGATATTGTCTAATTTTTCTCTAATATTACTCGTTTCATGTGATAAAAAATGAAAAATCTTATTGAAATTACATTCCATTGATGTGTGCTGCTAGCCTCCATAAGATATTAATTTGATATTATCACCAATATTAGTATTATATTTTTTGGTAAATTTTAATAAAAAAAGGTTTTTTTTGGCATGTGAACTAATATAATTTGGTCCCCCAGAATTAAATGTAGTTATATAAGTTTTAGGAAAAGGGACATGGTTGTGAGATTTTACATCAGGTATGTTTGTGTATAATTTGAACTGTTTGGCGGTTGATTTTTTATTTTTTCCGTATTTATGAGGATGATATTTTTAAGATTTCATGGTTGATGTTGGAAATTAACTTGGATAAGATTTAGCTCTAATTGCTTTGCCTAATTTTACCAAAATTGAAAAATATTCCCCCCATTCCTATATATAACAGACTTTCTTTTTTAAAATAATGACCTGTTTTTATTTAAAATATTTATCTATAATTTAATATTTTTTATTTGCTTCGTCTAGAAATATATTTAAAAATTGTAATAATACTCATTCTATTTTTAAAATAAAAATTTCGTAACTAAATTTGATAAATTAGAAAAGTTAGATGAATTATTTGACTATAATAAATATGATATGATATTCTTAAAATGTCCATGTATAATATTAGATTGCATATCAATTTATGAATGAGGTAAATTAATTTGAGAAAAAATGATAAGTTTTAGACACAACATAGATGGAAATCGGATATTTACTTAATTATTGGTTAATTTTACTACATTGATTAACCATTTGGTTATTTTGTTAAAAAAATAAATGTCAAATGATTATTACAATCTTTAATCCCTTTAATTTACCTTAATTTTGATTTTAATCTATCAAAGGGTAAAATGAGATAGGTTTTTATCATATAACGTTGATCAATGTTTTAAATAAAATAAAATCTAAGACACTAAAACTATTGGTTTTAAAAGATCCAGATCTCAATCGTAGTCCGATGTTCAAGGGAGCTGACAACGGACAAGAGCTTTGAGTGTAGCTTCATATGCTCTCTAGACACTTAACTATCATACTTCTAAATGGATCACATTTTGGGCTAGTCTTGCTAGACCTTAGATTGGTATATCCCAAATCATTTTTTGGTATGCAGTACTAATCCAATGTTACTTTTTCTTTGTAATTTTGACGCATGAACTGAGTAAAATGCTTTCCACGTTCCATGATCTACATAATTTATTTTAATATTTGTAGGATATTGATAAATCTGCCCCCACAGACACTCTCTCTCGAAACTATAGTTTTTTATTAAAAAATTATATTTCATATATTTCTTGTTAACTAAATTTAACCAATTTTTTAATTAATATATACAATCTGGTTAGTAATTAAACAGAGTAAAATAAAAAGTATAATCAAATTAAAATAAGCCATGTTTAAAATCGGTGAGATGTTTCGCCCAAAACGGCAAAGCAGCAGAGCGTTTAACGTGGGGAAAAAAGGAATGCTTAATTAATTATGTTAATCACTGTAAATGCGAGACAGACAAAACATTCTTTTTAAAAAAAATAAAAAAGGAGAATATTATTTTAAAATATTAATTGTTCAGTCTCATTAATAGGTAAGTTTAGTCCAGGCGAGAGAACTCTCAAAAGAATCCTTATCGTGGTTGTGCCACGTGGCGGCATGTGATGAGTTGAGGCTGTAATAGAGAAATGGATATATAGCATTCCGAAAATGGATAAGACAATTTTGGCCACTAAGATGACTCTTGGCCATTAAAATAAAATGGCTCCAAGAAGAAAAAAATAGAAAGAATATTCTTACTTACTTTGAAAAATTCAAAGTGAAAGTGAAAATTTAATTTTACAACCAACATGTATGAATTGTACATTAATTATTAAAAAAATTCATGAAAATACTGACTCTGTTTGGAACAACGTTTGGAAAAGCCAAACGTGCGTGCAACAGTATTTTTCCGTAAACGGGATAATTTCCTTCACACATTTACCTTTTAAATAATAAAAGCACTTCTCCACCGCGTTTCCAAACGGGCCCCTTAGTTTAAAATCTTACCGGTACAATTAGTTAACTAAATATACTGAGCTGATAGGTCTACGTGTCATGATATTTTTAATTTGGGTTAAGGTAAATTTTTACCCTGAAAGTTTTCACACAAAAAATTAGGTATTCAACAATTTTCCATTGCTCATAGGCTAGGTGGGCTCGGTTTGGGAAATCCCGCATTCCCAAAGTGCACACAATTTAGCTCTTGAGTTGGAGGGTTGGCAATTTTTAAGAAACCAAGTTATAAAGTAAATTCTTAAAGTGTTAAATATTTATCAATCACACAACATATAATTATATATATTTGTTAATATCATTCAATATTATTATTTATGTGTCAAAAACATTTTTAAAAATGTTTAAGATTAAAATACATAAAATTTATTAAAGATATTATGTTAAAGTATACTTTTAGTCCTTTATATTTGCATCAGGTTTCACTTTAATCCTTTAAGTTTAAAAAGTGCATTTTTAGTCCTTAAAACTTAACACCGTTAGTCTCTCTTAACGGAAATTGCAGACTCATCAAATTTAACGCTGTTATTTTAGATATTTTTTTATTTTACACAATTTAAAATATCAAATTTATTATATTATTAAATTATAATTAAAATGTGAGTATGTTTTGTCAACGTTTTATGCACAGTTATTGATTAAATTTGATGAGTCAGCATTTTCCGTTAAGAGAAACTAACGGCGTTAAGTTTGAGGGACTGAAAGTGCACTTTTTAAATATAAAGGACTAAAATGAAACCTGACGCAAACATAAAGGACTAAAAGTATACTTTAGCCAAGATATTATAATTGCTAAACAACATTGTTTCTACATGATAACTTTTATGACAGAATTCTACCTCAACCTTTAGTATAAAATAAAATTTGATTCATTTCTTACTTTAATATAACAATTAAGAAAAAAAAATTAGATTCAATGATTTAAGCTATTTTAATACAATGAACAAATAAATTAAGTACAGTCACATGCATACAAGGCATAACAATGGTACACATTATGTGTAAGATAATAAGATACCATAAGTTTAAAAACAATGAATAAAAAATGGGTTATATATATATATGTTTAACAGTTTAAGTCAGCAGAACATCATAACCAAATAACTTAACCTATTTTAGTATAATGCATTGGCTTAATTACAGCCACATATAAAACCCTACGAATAAAATAATTATATCTTCTTTCATTGTTAATAAAAGAAACAGAATAAATGTTCATGAACATGGGTGGGGCCCCACAATTAGTGTCGCATGACTTGGCTTGCATATGAACATTTTTTAAAGAAGGGGTTGCCACGTGTCGTGCAAGGAAAGTAGCACTATGGAAGTGAAGATTAGGTTGGGTAGAAAGGAATATATATAGTCTCAAGGAATATACTATTTTTCCACAAAATTAATTAATTGGTTTAAATTCAATTAAAATTATCCCACATTCTCTAATATAATCAACAGTGACTAATCTTGACTAAGTATGTGGCTCAAATTTCTTCCCATATATAATACATAAAGGAAGAAAAGAATAAGAATTTTTACCAAAAAAAAAGAATAAGAATGAAAAAAAAAAGTTGATTATTTTTTTGGAAGAAATTGACTCTATTATCCATAGCAATATATTTATTCTGAAAAAAAAAATCAAAAATTGCCTTCAATCTTCATCAAACGTTTATAAGTATTTTCCATTTTTTTGGTTGAAATATATTCTATATATTTTCACAACAATAAAAATGAAATATGCTTGCAAGTACCTGTTCATTCCCTCAATTCTTAATTGGATGTTTGTGCCTTTTTTTTTGTTTCTTAAATACTTTAACTCTGCTTTCTTAGCACTATTAGATCATACAATTTTACTTTGTTAGCACAATTAGTTCATATACCTAAGCTAATTATGCTAACATAACAAAGTTAAAAGCGTTGATTACAGAGCGATTTGAGTGGTTTAGACACTCTTTTCCTCTTAAACAAGGTCTTGGTTTGGAGGCATGCGAATAGAGAAAACTGTGAACTTTACATCTATGTGATCGAATCGGTTCAAACCAAATTAGTTGATTACTCATATGCCTAGCAGTTCTATTAGAGAGAGAGAGAGAGTTCCATGTGCCACATCAAAAATTCTAATGCAAGATATGTTATGTGAAGTGAGAATGTGATGTATAGAATGGAAGTATGACCCCTTCAAATCGGAGGGTCAACTGTGTGATTATGACCAATATGATTCAACATATCTTTGTTCGGTGATTAGTTGGGGATATCATTTGACTTTAATGTTTATATGATATTATTCAAGGTAATGTGTTATGTTTATCAGGTTTGATAGAGTGTTATCTTAACACTAAATGGGGGAAAACATTATAAAAAGAGCCCATTTTTTTGTCAGTACAGAGCATATGCGTTATATATCTGTTTGTCAGAGTGAGATTGTTTTAACTACGCTAGGGAACTTTCTTTGTTGATCATAAACCATAATGTTAATCTCTTGCAAGCGCTCTCAACCAAATTGTATTAAAGAAGGTTTTAAAGCCAAGGCCAACTCAAAATTCAGTCAAAGTCCTTTTGCTTCGCTTCATTGGGGAATGTAAAAGCAAAAGGGCATATCATAATAATACTCTATACATAACTTACAACCTACAAAATTGCCATGTTCTGTGCTCTAGGTTATATACAAGACCCTTGCTCAGAACAGGAGGATTTAGATTCCTGCTATACTTAGTTTTCTTGTATCCTAAGGAACCCAAATTCATTTCGTAGGAACTGATTAGTAATCAGCAATTCTTACAAACTCCATCTTTCCTTCATCCAAGATTGACAAGCACTTCCTTTTCTTGGATAACTTTTGAATTCCATTTTGATCATCACTACATTGCACGGCTGTTCGAGCCCGGAGTTCCTCCAAACTCTCTACTTCCTTTGCTCTCTCTAACACCTGTTACACAACAGCCATAAGTTGAATTCTCAGCTATACCAAATCGTTCCCAACAGCAGATATCTGGAGCCACGTGGGAACAAGGGCTTATAAGGGAAACAGGGAAAGGGTGGACATGTAATGGAGTGAATTTGCACTTTGTCTATTTTATTTTCTGGGCTTTTGCCATGCCTCATCTTGAAACCACAGAAATTTGGTAGAAGGGGAGAGTAACTATGAAGAACCATTCTTCATACTATATATATATATATATATATATATTCAATTGAAGGGGCAATTACCAACTGCATAGAGTTATAAGCGGGATGAAACTTATGGCCTTTCAATTATAGAGAGCTTCCATACCATTAGGCTACAAGATCATTGGCCTTCATACTATATCTAAACACTGCACAAATTACTTATTTTTTCACAGCATCTGCATTGCCATATCCGATAGTTGTTGGTATCCCTACTTCTTTCAGGGGAAGTTCATGTTCCTATATGAAAAATAGTAAAATATATAACGTAAATACACCTACCAGATGCCTGCCGTACAGATGGGTGCTTGAAAGAGCTTTAAGTGCATTTTGTGCCTCTTGCTGTGTAACATACTCCACAAAAGCAAAGCCTCTATGACTTCCAAACTTCATCGGCAACCTTAAGCTCTTAATCTGCATATATGTAAAACATCAAATGATTCATGAATTAGCAGGAAGAAGTGCATAATTGGAAAATCTGGTAATAAAAAAAGAGTTAGAATTTCAAGTAAACTGAACTGTGCCAGATGAAAAGCCCAAACACTAGGGTAGGATTATAAATGGCACAGGTAGATTACGGCTTTTTCTCCCCTAACCAAAAATATCCGGTTGGATGCATTGTCTACAGGTTGATATGCTTCCGTAGAATCCTTAGCTTTTGCTTCAAGGAATAGATGCATTAAATAATATTTTGTGCATGTGGAAAAACTAAATGCTTACTTAAGACGTCATGCAAAATGTTCCTTCTGATAGCACATACCTGGCCGAATGGGCTGAACAACTGTCTCAATTCCTTTTCTGTTGCCTCAAAAGCTACATTTCTTACAAGTAACTTTGTTGAGCTTTTGTCCTTCTCAACTGTTTTTGGTACCTGTATGTCCTTGGCATGACAGAGTTGTAAAATAAGCGCATGCCCATCCAGAACAGTCACCTAAAGGGAAAATATCAGCTTGGGTTAGAATCCTGGGATTGTTATAGCATGAGTATTGCACAGTTTGATAATATGAAGAAACCTGTAAATCTCTGCAAACATTTGTAGCGGTCTCCACATAATCAAATTCGATAAATCCAAATCCCATAGAAACCTGTTTTCCATTTTTCAAATGCTTCTTCACCTGTTTGCAACATCAGCAAGCACATTATCATAAGACGACGAACATAATGTGTGAAATTCTACTCTTTTTTTTAGATAGAGACAAATACCTTGGCACTCAAAATTCTTCCCTCTTTCACATGTTCACTAAAATGATTCTTCAAACGCTCATCTGACGTCTTGAAGTTGAGGTTCTTGACAAATAGAGACCGTTCCTGAAGCGGATAGATTGGTCAATAATACAATAATTCTTGAAAAAACAGAACATATAAGCAGTGTAGCAGCCAACAATTTCATATTAAAAATTATCTCCATTATTTATAGAACATTACAGCGGTATCATAATGCAAGAATAATACGAGAAGACAAAACAATTAAATGTTTCTTTTGATCAACCAGGCCATATATTTTGTGAATTCCTGTTAAAATCACATCAAAGCTCAGTTGAATGGTATACTTTCGTTTGATTTTATGAAAAGTAGAAGCAGCAGCAACGAAGGCCTTAATCCACTTAAAGATATTGGCTACATGGAATTACAGATCGTGCGGCTCCAAAATCTAAGAATATTCTCATTTCACATCAGGGGATACAATAAGTTGCTAAAGTAGTGAGTTTACAGGAAACAAAGCAGAAGAACTAAGTGATTCTACCAAAACATGCACGCACAGAGAAAATACTTAACAAGACAGCACGCCACACAGGAATAGAAAATTACTGGCAAGAGCAATGTAATTTGACAAACCTCCACTCTGTCCTGATCGATGTCTGCGTCTGATAATCCTTCCAGGTGTTGTTCCAATATTAGTCGTTTGGCCTCATTTTCACCGATTGCACCACTCTTTTAATTGTTCTCAGATGTTACACTTTGGCTAAGTACATTGGCAGGAGCCCATTCCAAATACTGTGGTGCATCTCTACAGTGAATTCAATATTAATGAAAGGGATATATATATTGTACGTGGACTAGTGCAGTTAGCATTAACATCAGATATTCACACATAAATAGAAATCCATAAAAGCTTAAAATAGAAGGCTACTTTAGTGAGTTTAGTTCAGCTCATGGACCCTATTTGCATGCACGTGGACTCAAGTGAATAGAAAGTTAAGCTTCTCAGAGTTTGGTCCACTGACAAATCACAAAACTAATCCCAGAAATGCAACATCTTTTTGGTTCGAGACACTATATGAAAGAAAATCAAAAGGATAGTGCCCATTTAGTGGATACACGCATCTTTGAAATTTTATAATGGAAAATATTATGCAGATCGTAAAGCATCATGTTCATTGTAGTCATCTCTGCTTGAATTGCAGAGTTTGACTTTCCTGTGAATGAAATGCTCTATGAAGCTAAAAGTTGGCAACAGGGCAAGGCTCTATGCATCACTTGTACCAATCGTATGACAACTGCAGAATATATATAACCCTCACTAAATTGAACTACCAGTTTTTCAGACATATCATTTCTAACAAATTCAAGCAACTAAATACAAGAGATTGTGATGATACACTGTGGATATGATCTGAGGGTGATAGGCTTCAATATCACAATTCATGGTGATTGGCTTTGGTGATGATACGAGCTCCTTGCTTTTTAAAGAATTTGATCAGTGGATGAGCCAGATTTTGAGGAATTCACAAAAATTTCGGTAGATTAGGGAACTAATTTTGCCCAAGTGTTTGGGTTTGGATATAGGTGATGGGTTAATTGGTCACACAACAAATTAGGTATATACTAGTCACTAACAAAGGCAGGACAAAAAATACAACTTTGGAAATATAAAGGATGTTAGTGCAGTTCAGCTTTCGCTTTAAGGAGAGATCAAAGTAGATATTGAACATAGAGGGGGGTACACCAAATTTCAGCAAAACTCAAGGGAAGTCCACGTAATTTATTCTATAATCTATGGAAGCCAACAAAAAAACTCAATTCAGTTAGCACTAGGATGTCACGCCCATTATAAGTAGTCCAGGGCAGTAATGATGCTTACAGTAAAAGGGCTGACCACATATAATGGATTGTCATGTTGGGAGTTACATAGAAACAGGAAGTGATGAAGAGAAAATTACTTATGCAATAAACATCTGAACACCCAAGAAATAGAGATCATTGTGCTTTTATATATGCACTGCTGATGATGGTGGGTAACTTACTTGAAACGCTTGTAAGCTAAACCTCTAAAAGCTGCCCGAGCTTCAGCCGGTTCAAGGTAGACAAGCTGAAATATTAAATCCAAATAATTAAAAAAGCTTTACAAAGATAAGAATATCATCTTATCGAAGATCCGAGAGCTGGAGAAAAAACTTCACCAAGACCATGCAAGAAACAAATTGGCAAAGTGTATTTCAAGATGACAAAAATGAGGTAGATTCATTCATTTACAGCAGGCAGAGGGATGGTAAGTACCTAAATTAATTTTTTTCAGAAATTAAATAAGAATTAGTCTGACCTTTGTCTACAAAACGCCAAATAAGGTATTTAAATAAAATCAAACTGTAATGACATCATTAAATTTGAAAAACAGACAAGAAAGTGTCAGAATACCAAGGCCAGTTTCTTTGTTGGAGGCAGAATTATTTTGTCCAAACTCCCAAATTTCCCAAACATCTTTGCTAGTTCACTTTCTGAGGAACCATATGGCAAGTTCTTAACTAATAGTACATGGTTGCTTCTTTTCACACCAACTTTTTGGCCATTGGCAAATTCCTCCAAAGACTCCACATTCACGCCAGCATTTTTAAGGGCCTTTTTTGTCTCTGCAATCACTTGAGTTTCTCCCAAAGCAATACGCACAGCAAGATCATCAGCTTCTCGGTCAAGTAAATCACCTTTGCTTACACCCTATTTACGAGCAATGTTTTCAACCTTTAAGCAAGTAGGTAAGGTGTATAAAATGTCTGACCAGAGAGAAATAAAGAATGTCCAATGCCATTGGCATAGAATAAAATCAACAACAAAAACACTGTATTAATGTTGGAAGAAGACAATTTGTTAATTGCTGCCTCTTCAAAGGGAAAATAAAAGAAAGACACAAGGGATGTTAGAACTTTTATCACAAAAATAAGCATACAATTGCAAGATAGAAGGAGAAATTTCTTCTCCCTCATCAATTTTTTCCCAAACGAATGAGAATTGATAATACATTTGAATATAAAAGATGAAATGGTATAATCACTGAAAACAGACGAGAAGATGATTAAACAAATTTGATGTCAAACAAAGGAAAAGGAAAATATACACATAAGATAAATTTCTTCTTGACTACACGAGGCCAATTTATTAGAACCATCAGTTGAACATTATTAAGATTCAAGCAACATACAGTGTCAGAGCTCATGAATAAACTATTCCATGCTCTGGTATCTCCACTAGCTTCAGCTGCTTTCCGTTCTTCCTCTCTCTGTTTCTTAAAAGTTCTTGAGCTTTGGTCCATCGATATATTCTTTCTACAGTATGGAAAAACCAAAAAAGAAATGTTATAATAATGCAAATAAAACACCTGATCTTTGCATGTAAAAATATGAGAAAATCGTTTATTTTGCATACTCCTTGCTGTCTGAAGGTCTTTGCATGGCTGGCAAAAATGAGTGGTCAAGCGCACAGCGACAATTGGATGATACAGGTGTTGGATTTACAGCATATGAAAAAATGAGTGTTCTATATTTTGCAGCATATGAAGCAATGCTAATTGATAGCAGCTGGATTGCATCTATTGATGTTGGATTTACACCTCAGTGGCTGATGCCAATGTACCTTTAATTGTTTGAAGAAAACATTTTGCAGGTACAGGAATCCTTCATTTCTAGAGATTACTAAAATGTTGTTAATGTTCTCACATGTGATACAAGTTTGTGATCTACCTTCTCCCATATTTTGGCCATGGATGTGTGTGAGCAGAAGTGGAAACAAGTCGGACATTACGATCGATCTAAGTTTAACTGGGGCTTATTTTAAATCTTTTTGCAAGCCAAAATACGGCATGGACTAAAACCTATTAAAAAAAGACTACACGTTTTTTAAAACTTCAAACAAGCAATAAGCTAACACGCCCGCCTTTGCTAGAAAATAAGTTTAAACTTTCAAATATACCTTTAAACGGGTCAAAAATAAGCCGCAATTATATTAAATCAACCCAAAATTACAACTACTCAATCCAAATTGCGCTTCTAAAGCATGCACAGGCTAGCTTTATGGACTTAATAGACTTCTTAATGAATATAAACTTGACTTAATAAGTCAAATAAGCTTCCTAAAAGTTTGAGACTGATCATGAGTTGGTAAGACACCTTGTCAAAAAAAAAAAAAAAAAATCCTCTTCTCATGATTGTTGCTGTGGCCACCTAAAATTCATGGCAGGGCCAAAATTTGGCAGCAACTTGTGAACAACATTTTCAAAACATATAATTTGATTTAAATTCCTCTAATTGATTTTTTTGCACGATTTTCTTTCTTCCTTATTTTCTTCAATGTTTTCTTTTTCCTCATAGAGGAAAAATTGATTTTATATTTTATAAAATATAAGTAAAAGAAGTTTTATCTAGTAAAATAACAGTAGAGCCAAGTTTTACCTTCCTTTAAATAATAAAGAAGAAAATAAGATCTTGGCATTTTTTCCAACCTTAATCATACAACAACTGTTAAAATATTGAAAATTCCTCATATGAGCAGTGTTTCTTTCTTCGTTTGTTTGTTTTTTTGGGTGATAAATGCAAGCAAGTCATGCCCCAAAATTGGGAACTGATAGGCACGACATGGAAGGGGATGGTCTTGCTTCTCTAGCTTTGACTAGCCTTTTACCATAAAAATTACATTAATATTTGAAACCTGTTCATCATTCAAAGGAGCAGATCAAAAGAAAATAGAAAGAGAGTTCTGTTCTTGATTCCAATCCAACAGACAACCACAAAAGAAGGTGATATACTTATGTTCATGTTATAGTCATGAGTATTACTTTTTTTTTTTACGTTTTCAACTTATAAAATTGTGTTAACTTGCTCTTAGACTCGTGATAGTTGTAAACTTAGTTGGATTTTTTAATTCACTCGTTTAGTTTACCGTTTTGCATTTGTAGCTTGCAAAATCATACCGTATCAACTCGTTATTAAACCCGTACTACTTGCTTAGATTTAATTATATATAATAACTTGATTTATGAAATTCATAAATTACTATGATAAATTATGAATGCTGATGGTACCAAAAAGTCTTCTTGCTTGTGTTTATATTGTTATGTTCGGCATGTTTGCTCCTTACCTTTGTATCTCATTTCAGTAAATAATTTGTATGTTTTATAAAGAAAAAGTTCTACCTCTAATCTAAGCATGAGATCTAGTTTGTATTTCATGTTGGCCTTTTGTACTAGCGTTGATAAATTATGTTCATGCAAGTTAAAATAAAACTCTTCTCACATACTTTATCTCTTAAACCGTAAATAATGTTAGAAAATTGGCTTCTACGTCTTGTATGCTTCAGCTCGGTCAAAACAAGACGCAATCCAAGATGGCTGTCTGTATTTCTTATTAAATTGATGACTTCAATTTTAAAATCAAAATATAATGACCTGTGAAAAATATTGATTTTGATGTGATGAGTGCAAAAATATTTATCTAATCCTGAAAAGTCACTAATCCCATAATTAGTTTCACAGGTAGGGAACACTTTCAAAGATAAAGATTAAGCACCTATAACTAACTAAAAGGTAGTCAACAGTAGTGAATGGCAAAAAAAAAACAAGGTAAAGAATGAAATGAATCACATTAGGGTGCTGATTATTGTTCTACAATATTAAGATTTAATCCAAGTTATATTGTTAAATTAAATCTCTTCCCTCTAATGAGGGGTAAAAAAATGGTCAGGTATATATACAACAAAGAATTTAGCAATCTAATAATTAATAAATAACATCATATATCACCACCGTCTTTCCCTTGATATCCTTCTGCAGAATTGTCCAACCTGCCTTTATTTTTAATAACGTAGCTCAGATGAATTCTTCTCCTCTTCAACTAAAAAAGAATGAAACTTGTTCAAGTAAAGTGTGCCAGTTTTACAAGCATAACACTTATATCATCACTTGAGCCTCTTGAAACAGACAACTCTACAAGCTTTTTACAGGCCATCAATGGTTGAGACAAATTACTAGCCCCATTGCAAAGAGGACGAGCAATATCCACAGCTTCTTGATTAGTAACCTGAAAGAATAATCAAAAAAGGAAAAACCATTTTTCAGTTAAATAGTTCAGTGGTAACATTTTATGAACATCATATAATTGAATGTTTGAATTAATCTCACACACCTTATCCCATAATCCATCCGAAGCTAATATCAACAAGTCATGTTCAGGTTCAATCCTGAGAACTTTAGTCTCGGGTTCAGCTATCACCCATTGCTTCAAATACCTATCTCCAATTCCTCTAGAAACGGCTAGAGATCCCTGAATCCTCCAAACCCCACGGCACAGATCAACAAAGCCACCCTGAAAAAACAAAATTCAAACAACGGTTAAGCTTTTGAATCCAAAATGGCAGACACAGTCCAAAAAATAAAATAAAAAATACAAGGATGTGATGAAGATCAAGTGCTTACTGTGGTCTCAATTCTGTCCTTTTCATCTTCCCTTGAAGGTCTGTGATCAGATGTGAGAGCTTCTGCAACGCCACCTTGGCTAATCACAGCACGGCAATCGCCGGCGTTAGAAACAACAAGGTTTCCATTCCTAATCAGCGCTGTTACACAGCAGGAGCCACCATGGAGATCCTCTTTTAGGAAATCAGAATCAGTGTTCAGGTAACCATGTTTCACTGCCTCCTCTATGTCATCTTCATCCCTTCTTGTAACTTCATCCATGACATTCTTTTCTATGTTATTTGAAGCAAATTCAGCAGCTTTTGAACCTCCGTGCCCATCAAATATGCCAAAGAAAGCCTGACATAATGATATAAACAAATTGGTAAGCAATAATATTAAAACTTTTAATGTCTACCTAGATAGCAGCATTAACATAGAGAACCAAACTATAATTCTGCAGAGATCGTTCCCAAATTTCCTCATGTCAGTCAACTAACTAAATCATAATTCCGTTAGTTCAATTAGATCTTTATGAATTTTGTTTTTCCCGAGTCTGCTACTCCATCCTCTTTTGTACCAGTTATTTCTATTAACATAAATGACTGTATATAAAGCACTTCATTCTCCATGGAATAATTAAAAGGTCAGGTTATTAACCTTCTTCTCTCTATCCCTCAAAGTAGTAAATAACAAGATAGATAGAGAGAAAAATCACAATTATTTCTTCAAACAACTAGATCGGGCCCATACAAATTCATATAATAAATAGGTCAATAAGTAGTCTCAGAGATTTTCACCTGTTTGGCCTCTCCTTGAAGATTGACGGCAGCTGAATAACGATCTTCCATGTACTCTCGCCTGCCTCTCTTACAATACACAGAGAACCCAAGCCCTTCAGCCTCGAGAACATCTTGAGCCACCGAACAAGATGGCGTCGCCGGAACCCCAAAAGAGAGAGATGAGACGGGAATCGCAAGCCTTGCGGGCCTCTTCCTCTTCAGAACGGTACCGTTAGGCGAGGTGGACGACGAAGGAGCTGAGGCGGAGGCGGAATTGGAGAGGGCGGTGGGAGGAGGAGGCTTGAGGAGGCGGAGGCGGAAAGGCGAGGAAGGTGAAGAAGGCGAAGAGGAAGAAGATGGAGCGGAAGAGGAAGGCTTGAGGTGGGACAAAGAGAGAGAAAGGGATTCCGGTGAGGAAGAGATGACAACGGAGGGCTTGTTGCAGAAGAGAGAAGACGACGGAGAGAATACCGGCGAGTTAGATAGGGCGACGGAGCACGACATGGCTGAAGCTCCGAGATTGAAGATTGATGAAGTAGGAGGAGGGGGAGGGATTTGGAGAATGGGTCAAATGATCGGAATGGGTATCTGTGAAGAAAGATTTTGTGAACGTTGGGGTTCAGTTTGAATGTTGAATAGAGATGAGTTTGTTTGGGGAGAGAGAGAAGCGAGAAAAGAGGGAGTATATAGGTAGGGAGTAGGTGTGGGGCCCAGTGGGTCAGGGAGGTTCGTTCTAATTGCGTGTTATTCGATTCAATGTACGTTGGGTTGAACCCTTCTTTGAGATTGATTTTGGCCACCTTGGCTTCTTCGTTAGTCCTCACCGGCCCCCAAATTGGCGTCTTTTGCCCCTCCTATCCATGAGCTACACGTGTCACGAATTTTTTTGCAGATTTTACTGATTTTGATGTAAGCATGTGAGAGGAGTTTTATCTCGACTTACATGCAACGTGATTGAGAATCACTTTCCAAACACGTGCTTTGAACAGCTAGCGTAAAATTACAGGGAATGGATGATTTTAAATATTTTTAATACATTCATAATAGTCCCTTTTGTCCTTAATATTCTTAAATTTTATTTAATACATTTTAATATGTGACAGTAGTTATTATTTTCATGTTTAGTTCCATGGTGAATAAGTAATTTTACCATTCACAAAGTAAATGTACGAAATAGATTATCTCATTTTAAAAAATATTATTGAATTTACGTTTAATTTTTTTGAAACGTAATTCACACAGGGCAACTGGCGAGCAAGTGGGACACAGTAGTATTATAAGAAAGAGTGGAAATAGCTGTAAGATGAGTGTGAGAGGAAAGAAGCAGGAAATTGCAATGGACAGAGATATATTAATTAATTTTTTAATTTAATTAAAATAATGCATGGAGAGGGAGAGAGTGGTGATGACTAGACGTAACACGTTATGGGGAAGAATTGAAGAGAAGCTAACGAAATCTTGTTGACTAAGGAATCGACTGTGTTGACTTCGTCACTCAGTCATAGGGGTGCTCTCGGGACGGGACGGGATCGGGAAATACCAATCCCGATCCCGAAAAGGGTTCGGAATCAATTTTTGATCCCGATCCCGATTTTTCCCGAAATTTCGGGATCGGGAATTTCCCGATTGTTTTTATATTTTTTTAAAAATATATTATTAAAATATATATATTTATATTATTAAAATATATATTTATATATATATTTATATTATTTTCGGGATCGGGAAAAATCGGGATCGGGAAATGCTAATCCCGATCCCGAATTTTATTTTTCCCGATCCCGATTT
>JANTPZ010090444.1:0-14521 GCA_025593235.1 Vachellia pachyceras | reverse complement strand
ACTAGCCACGGAGCAAGGAAGAGGACTACTGGTAAAACCACCGCCGGAGCAGGAGGGAGAAACAGGAACGGAGTTGTTGTTGGTGGTGGTGGTCAAGCCACCGGTGATCACGATATGCACATATGGACAGAGAGAGAGAGGAGAAAGAAGATGAGAAACATGTTCACCGACCTTCATGCGCTGCTTCCCCAGCTTCCACCTAAGGTAAATCCATTGATTATAGTATCATATATATGATACACGTTTATCAATCTTGATTCGTATTCGATCCAGGTTTTAAATCGGCAATTTGCATGACGTACGTTACTTGATCGCCTTCTTTTGGGTGATTTTAATGTGTTCAGAGACCTTGATTTCATATAAATTCTTTTGCCGGGATCTCCATAACTCGGCCTCGCTCATTCTAAATCACATAACTGTCTGACTAACTTCGTTCTCTGAGCAAATATTCTCAGACTTCGTTCTCCCCGATGAACCTTCGTTACTAAGGAGAGGAAATTACTTTTCTCTCCCCTCTTTAGTGAACCCTAACCCCATTGAATGAAGATGCTTAATGTATGTTTAAATAATAGTAATTAGCATCTTATTATCTTCCCCAATCAGGGCAGCCAAACAAAGCACATAGAGGATGCAGCAACCTCTCTCTCTCCCCCTCCCTCCCTCTCCACACACACCTTGCTATGTGAATACACACACACATATATTGAATTTTCTTTGCCTGCTTGGACGGAGTCTATAAGATTCTTCTAATGTTGTTTTCCAGTTTCCAGTTTCTTTTACATATGGAGATTTACAAAGGAGTGCGATATATACACATATAAGCAAATGACGAAAGTTAAGGCCTTTGAACCCCATGGGGTCCATGTGCTTATAATTAACTTGAACTATATACAAAGTTCTCATATCTCCTTGGGGGTTCTTACGGATCAGAGCACAACAAACTGTTCAATTTTTTACATGCTCATAAATACATATAAAATAAACTGCTCCTCATTGCCTCCATTAGTGGAAGTGGAAGGAACCCATATACCCAACTATGGCAATCAAAACTGTTGACCACTCCAATAATTTGACTTAAAATTCCCTTTAAGATTGATATGTGTCCATGATATTTAATGACCTCTATAGATATATGCCCCTACATATGGGCGGGCACATATAAACTGAGATTTTCAATAAAAAAAATTGTAGGCAATAAGCTTAGCAGAGAAAAGAATTTCATTTAAATTGTTAGTTTGGGTTTTATGATTATTTTTAACATATAATGAATTATATACAATAATCTACTAATATTCTAATTGCTTAATAGCAGAGATTTGATTGTATTTTCATTTGGATAGAAAATTTATAATACAATTACTTCATTGGAGATACTTATGTGCTAAAATTCACAAACCTAGGGCTCAAACTTTAAAAGCACAGACGGTCTAGATTATGTTAGAAAAGAGGATAGATGAAAGGGAAATAGGTGAAGCGCCGAATTCATGAAAGAAAAGAGTATGTTTGTCGCGTCTAAATGCACAAGGTAGATGAATGAAAATGAATCTCATCAAACCTAACTTCTTAAATATTTTGAAATCAAGACATAACAGTAAGGCCACTTTCATTTATATTTCTCTTAAAATTTAATAAAAAAGTCGTTTCAATCACAAAGCTCTTCCAAACCCTCAAAAGTATTAATGTCAGGTTCTTATTATGTCTTTCTAATTACGAAGTTGCTTCACATTGATTCTATACAGGCTGACAAATCAAGCATTGTTGACGAGGCGGTGAGGTACATTAAAACCCTGGAGAACACTCTGGAGAATCTGGAAAAGATAAAACAAGAAAGGCTGAAGCAAGCCAAGAAGTCTGCTGATTCAACCGCCACCATTTTGTGTGATCCTTCTCAGAGGCATCGCTCTGAAGTGTCAAGGGAGGCATTCATGGCTGATCATGGTGGATCTTCCATTCATAATTCAAGCACCTATAGGAACAGCAACTTGGCCTCCGCCACAAACGCCATGAATAATATTGGAACTTCAACTTCAATGTCACTTCCCGGCGGAATTGTGAATAAACCATCAGCAGGGTTCCAGACTTGGAGCTCCTCAAATGTTGTCGTCAACATTTGTGGTGATCAGGCTCAGTTCAACTTGTGCTCCCTCAAGAAGCCAGGCCTCTTCACCAGCATCTGTACTGTGTTTGAGATGTACAAGATCGAGGTGTTGTCTGCTCATATTTCTTCTGATGATCATCGATGCTTTTACATGATTCATGCACAGGTAAG
Source organism: Vachellia pachyceras (assembly GCA_025593235.1). Taxonomy (NCBI): domain Eukaryota; kingdom Viridiplantae; phylum Streptophyta; class Magnoliopsida; order Fabales; family Fabaceae; genus Vachellia; species Vachellia pachyceras. Next base: position 12,252 of record JANTPZ010090444.1, on the reverse strand, counting down.
GGTATATCACCCCATCATGATCAGTCGTTTAATTTTTACAACAGTTTTACAATTCTGAGCGCATATATATTATTGTATTGTTCAATTTTACATTAATTATTGCGCCATTGTAGAATATCCTAATTAACCAGATATATCTTGATATGTATAATATGAATATTACCTAATATAGTTAATCAACCAGGTGAGGTACCATTTGAGGCTATTTATTTGTAGTTTTGAAGGCGTTGGGTGGAAGAGTAGTATTTGGACACAAGTTCATAGTCTTAACATAAATAAAACCTGTACTTGAGACTCTAGCTAGTTGATCAAAGCTGATTACGCGGTTTAATGAAAGCCAATGGTTTTCAGAACATGCTGGGAATTTGGTGCATTTATTTATTTATTAATTTTTTGTTATCGAAAAAAAATTACACATAATATACCTGAAATTTAGACTTTATACAAATAACCTCTTTAACCTTTGCAACTTTACAATGAACCCCCTAAATTTTTACAATCATAGAGACAACTCTCATGATTAATTTTGTAAATCATTCATCTGCAAGCAAAAATTTTAGAGGATTATCTACATACCGATCAAAGTTTGATGAGAGGGTCATATGTACACCCAAATAAAGTTTAAGGATTACACATAATTGGTAGCTAGGGATTATCCACACAGACTTGAAACCTCATAAATATTATTATTAAATTTTAAAAGTTAAATATGTTATTTACACACTTCAAGAAAGTTTCGTATGATTTAACATTTATTTTCTGTTTAAATTTATATTCTAGTGACCTTGGTTTGAACTGTTAATATGTCATGTCATTCCATGATCTCCATTTTAAGATTGCTCAACCAATCCTTGCCTTTTGTTTCAAATTAATGTTAGGATGAGAATCGAAATCCTTTCGTTGACGAAATCTCTTAGCCTTTTATTTGGTCAATTAACAAAATTTCATGAGTAACCAACAGTCAATTCCAAAACTGCTGCTAACATAGAGAAAACATGAGAATGAGCAGGGACGATACTAATTAAAAAAGGGGATGGGGGAAACTTCCCACCATTGATGCACATATCCCCTTCTATGGTGCTATGGTGCAACTTGTTGTAAATTTTTTGGTGTGTGCATGGTGCTATGGTGCAACTCATAACAAATTCTACTGTTCATGAGTTGTGCTATGGTGCAACTTGTTGTAAATTTTATTTATCAATAAATGTTGATGTTTTAAGCTGTGATTATAGATGCGGATACAATTGAGATTATGGATGTTCTCTGTGTGTGTGTGTGTTGCAATTGCCAGTGCTGTGAACCGGACTTCGTTATTAAATCACACATCAACGAGACCTGTTAAGTTGGGGCTACATTAGATATGAGTTGCAGTGTTGGTAGTGAGGTGAATTTTCATCACTAAACACGTAATTGCAGGATATAACATGGTGCAGTTTCAGCCAGTGCCACATAAATCCCATCCAATCCAAATTTTAATTGTTTCGAATTATGTTATAGTTGTTGGGGGGCCGGGTTTAAGTGGGCGTTATATGAATTTGTGAATTATATGTTCGTTGAAGGCAAATGGAGGTTCAAATCAGTTTGGAGAGGCAATTTCAGCAGAGGAAACTTTCAGGCAAGCAGCTGGAGAAATGACGCTGTGGCTATCTTAAAGCTTTGGAGAGATCAATCAAAACCCATATATGTATCTTGTGGTGTTCATCTTGATTAAACTCCAACTTCAGGAACCAAGATACACGTGACTTTGTGTTTTGATGCTTCTGAAAAGCAGAACCATTTATTAGTTTTCATGTTCTGAGTTTGATGTACTTTCGATTTCTATGCTTTTATATTCCTTGGGCCCTAGTTCTGTTGTGGCACATCAAGCTATATGATTAGTGCTTTTCATGTTGGTTCTCTGTCTGATATCATGTATGTTTCTGCACTAAAAGGTAAAAACTCTCAATTGTCTTATGTATTTGTTCCAGCTTGCTTAATTATTTGTCCTGTTCATTTTGCTTGATCTGAATAATTAAGCAAGCTGAAACAGATAAAGCTTTTCATTTGTTTTATATGTATAATCTGTTTTTCATGTTCCATGAAAAAAAGATTATACATATAAAAAAATGAAAAGCCAATGAAAATTTGGAATCGTCCATATAAAGCTTTTGGATAGAAAGAATTATAGAAGCTGAGAAATGGTCTTTTAAACTAAAAACATGCATCAAGGATATAGATTCCCCAATTAGGGCTTCCTAGCCATCACAGTCGGTTGTGATGTTGAAGAAGTTATGAATTTATTTTAAAAAATGAACAAGAGACTTTAATCATAAATCCTCTCTCGACGCCATTAGATTACAACCTAACAAGAGAGTAAAATATAACAAAAATTTTAATAATTTATTTTCTAACATGATTATCAATCCATATAAAAAAATAAATCTATAAACAAAACACAAAACTTAAGCCAATTCCACTAAGACTAAAAAACGATAGAGATTTCGTTAAGTCGATCTTTCTTCAATTACTTGAGAAATCAAACTGAAATAAATATTTAATACCATTCTTTGAGCTAAACAAATGTAATGCATAGTTAAGAAAACTAATCATTAATATAGAACGATTAGTAATCGGAGTAAACAAATTAGGGCAGGGCAGAGGATGCAGCCCAATATTCTCCTAAATGGACCGAACTTACATGATCTAATCCCCATGAAAGTAACCACCAATTCTATTGCCAGGAACTTCAAAGAAAACAAAACAAAAGTGTAACAAAAGTCTCAGAATAATGCCTTGTCATGTCAGTCATATTCCAAGGACACAATACATGTTTATTTTTTTAAGCAAATATATCATTCTACTATAGATGATCTTACTACTATCGAGTGCGGAATGTGGATATTTCTCCCATTGAGAATTCGAACATTAGTTTGTTACATTATGAAAAATTGATATCTTTCACTAAATACAACCCATTTATTATGCACTTCATAAATAAACTTCATGAAACCTGCCCAAGTTGATGAATCTATATTTTGTATAATAATAATAACAATAACTTTAAAAGGACGATGGTCAAACACGGATCGTCTAGCTACCACCACATGGTTTTAGTAACTTAATATTACGAGCCAAATTCATAGACGTGATTGTGATAGCAATAAATACGTATATAACTTGTGGACAGAAGACATATACCAGTTGAGTTTCGGGAATGAACTAGTTCCCATAATGTAGTAAATTAAAGTTTAAATCCTTATTAAAATATATGTTTACATTTAGTGTTTTATAGTGTCACAAATAAGATTGTTTTCAATATAAAAATATTTGTTCCTAGCACCCAAAAACAATTGTGGTTCGAAAACATGAAAAGCCCCAAAGTGTGAAACCAAACACATAGCAAGTAACCGAGGTTGGGGCATATGAAGCTTGGTTGCGAGCATGATGAGATGAGAGTGAAGAAGAGAGACAATAATTTAGGAAGCTGAGTTGGACCATGTTGTATATTACAGAGACCATTACCATTGGTGCCAGCTACACTGGTGTCCTCCACTAGAACCTCCCAAGCATGACATTTAATGACGGGGTCCCAAGTGTTGTGAGATATGAGGAACACTCACTTGGCCAGTTTTTCGTATTTTATCTTTACAGGTGCATCAGGCAATTTTGTTTGGTCTAGGAATTTTGAACCCAGAAACTAGGGCCTTATAAATGTCAACTTCAACTCTAGCCCGGCAAAAGCTTCTGTTTGCAAACCTGCTGTCTTCTGGATCTTCAACTTCAATTACTTTGCCAACTATTTTTGTCATTTCTATTATATTTACTTTCATCTTCCCTTCCAGAGGGATATCATGAATCTGTATCCAGAACCTGCAAGTATTAACTTGTATCTCACAGTCGCATAGAAATGGTTGTCTTCGTTCAAGGCTAAGCATGTGCTGCCTTACTACCCATGGACTGTCCTCCAGTACCCGTTTAGCCTCCTCTACTCTCTCAAATGTAAATGAGAATAGGTTAAAGCCCAATACATTATTTTATTAGTTTCCATCTTCCCCTTCGGCTTCCAGGCAGCCATTACGTGTTCCTTTACAGCACCCACCCCTAGTTTTGCATTAAAAATAACCTTTCCTATGAGGCACCCTCCATCACCTTCCGCAGATGTTCCTCCTTTCCATTGCATTTTAAAACCCATTTCCTCCGTTGTTTCTCTTCCACACCAAAGGCCACTTAGCACCTTCCTTACCGTATCCACCCTCTACACCCACTAACAGATCTAAAACTTATCGGTACTGAGACTGAGCATCCATGTGAAGATGAAGAATCTATCTAAAGTTTATACGGGAGAAACCCCAGGACGCTCTCAGCTTGAGAGAAAAGCTATATGATACATGACTCAAATATTTTGTACCATTCCATGCTTTTATTCCCACCCAACATGTGAACCCCCCCCCCAATTTCTAAGCCACACACCCTCTTTTCCAATTCCTTTGACCCTGGGACCCACCCCCCTCTCACATGTGCACTTTTAATTCAAAAAAAAAATTCCTGTCCCTCCCTTTTTCAACTTTGATTTCCATTTAGTTACCGTTGCTAGCACCTTCTTTTGCTTCCATTGGTTGCCCTCACTTGGGCAGTTGCTAGCACCTTCTGGTTGGCTGGGTGGCTCTCAATTAATAGAGCTAGTGTGACGATCACAAGACACTGGAAAAATCACACCTTAGAAAGCTAGCCGTTGACGTTGAAAATCCTAAAATCTTACAAGACGCCTGATTTAATGTAATCTTTCCATGCGTGACGACCAATATCAATGTTCTCCTGAAACAAGCTTGCTTATTCTCTTTTCTTCCCTGCTTCATTTGTCAGTGGATTTTTTTGCCCCCTCTCACTCATTCATTGTATGCTCTTATTTTTCTAATTTAATTGTAATCTCATTCTAAACACCAATCCACGTCCATATTTACATCTCTACTACTATTTTTAAAGAGCACAGGACATGCGTTAGACCAGGCTGCATGATTTATTTTCTTTTAATGAGACAAGACACTACATGTTTCCAAGATGAGAATAGTTCTTTCCCAATTATTTTTCAGCAGTAATCTTTACGTACAAAAGGGAACAGAATTTACATGCACAATTACAATTACAGTTGCTATTTACGAATCTAAAGGACTAGAAACTCAAAACTTGACCATCTTATGTGTCTGTTTGCAATTTTCTTATACAGGAATGGAATAAAGAAAATCATGGAGGGTAATCACAAGGGTACTACGACGACTTCACTGCATGCAAAATCATCCGAGTTTCCGAGGAAATCTCGTTGGGGCCACGAATCCCGAAGAAGCTTCAGCAACAGTTGCGCCTTCTTCTTCGCTCTCTCTGTGCAATCGCTTTGCACCAGCAGCAGCAGCTGCGTCAGCACCCCCGCCGCCACCGCCTCCCTCTGGCTTTGCTCCGATTCCGAGCACAGTGACAGTAGCGCTCCCGCTGCGTACTCCGTTGCCCGGTCTGATACTTTCAGTATTATCTTCACCAGCAGCGGCACAGTCAGCGCGTGCCCCGCAAACGCCTCGCACCCAGCCGGGATTCGGCACAGAAGTTCGATCGTCGCCAGGGCCCTCTCCACGTCGCATTTCTCGAAGTCTGCCAGTCGGTCGATGAGGATCTCCGGCGCTCCGGACGTGACGGCTTTTTCCCGCGTCTCTTTCACCAGACACAGAGCGAACAACGCCTTAATTCCGATCTTGAGGGCTCGAGGATAAGCGATTGGATTCTTCAAAATGTCAAGGACTCCCTCGTAGATTTCATCCACACAGCTGATGTGAGACCGGATCTCCGACGAACGAGTTCCGGCAACAACGATTTCGATGAGCGCTGCCGAGTTGACTCGGACGTCCATTGATGTGTGAAACATGAGACGCGACAGATACCTGATTCTACCCGGATCCGATGCGACGAACGTGCATTCCGACTCGGCGAGTGGGAACATCACAAGAAGGGCGAGCGACTCACGGCTCAGCTCGGAAGAATCGGAATTGAGGTCGGAGAAAACAATATGGAGAAGGATTTCTCGAACGTTGTGAGAGCCAATAAGAGAACGATTCTTGTCCGAGTCACGCGCGAGTCCCTTGAGGCGGCGGAGGGCGGAAAGGCGTGATTGACTCGGAGCTGACTCGGAAGAGACCTGATTCAACAGGGAACGAACCAAAGTGGGGTCGGCGGGCTGTTTGGGAGTGGGAATACGCTCAATTCCGAAAGCCCGGTTAGCGACGCACCAGTCCTGGATGAGGCGACGGAGGGTGTGGTTGGGAATGAGAGTGAAGTCGGTGAGGGGAGCCCGGCTGACGGGGCAGGTGGTGTTGCCGGTGGCGATCCATGACTCGATGCCGGCTCGGTCATAGGTCTGGCCGGTGGAGACGGCGACGGGGTCGCGCATCAACTCGAGCGAGATCGGACACCTGAAGTGGTAAGGAATCTGAATCCCCAAATCCAACGGCTCTAAACTTCCAGGCATGTCTGTCTGGCTCTCTCTCTCTCTCGCTGTATATAAGATGACAAGTTTGTCTGTGTGGGGGAGGGAGCGAGAGAGTACTGCAAATAATACTAAAAACTGAACGCCCTCTGCAAAATTCTCTATGTTAGTATTGTTGCTCTGCTTTCTCTTTTATATGAGATGCAACGGAGGGACATACCCTACACACCAGAGAGAGGGTGAGTGCCCTCTTCTCTGACTCATCCTCCCCCACACGTGTGCGTATGTGTGTGTGGGGTTCCATTTTAACCCTGGTTACGCCCAGCAAGCGTGCAGGGGATTGGTCAAATCAAATACATAGGCCACTGTGTGGGCCCCGCATTTGCTGTCTTTGAAAATCTTACTCCCGTGTCCATCAAATCAACTCTTATTAAATGTGACCTCCATGTTTTATCTCTTTAAAAAAGATTTGCCCCGTTGTTGTTGTTATTATTATTATTGGCCCTCACTTTTGCTCATCGACCCCTCCTCTTTTCCTCTATTTCACTTCGTTCCATGTGTGTTCCTTTCCTCTTTTTTATTCATAGCCTTTCCCTCGTTTAGCTTTTCCTCCGACCCTACCTCGGTTGCTTTGCTTGCATTGCAAGCGCAGCGCGAAATCAAAACTTTAAACTGTTCTCTCGTGAATTGAACGTCATAGAGCAGCTATATGCATACACAATATATCAACTAGTTGACACTGATCGAATGGTTATTACTTATTACATATTTATTAGTTGCATGGACAGATCTTCTTCAAGTTATGATCGATCTTGTCAAACTTATCACTATACTTTAATCATATGAAAGAAGAGGAAGTGGGATGCCATTTTCCAAAAGTTGTAACCAGTTGCCAAACCTGCAAGAAAGCCACGCTTTTCAGATGTATCAATGGTATATAAATCATGAATAATTAAATATCATGTGTCTCGTATATTAATAAGTGACAGAAATTAAACTATGTATGCAGTCATACATATTATAGACAAATAAAGAGGAGGAGGTGGGGGTGGGAATAAAAAAAGGAGAAAAGAAAGGGTGAGAGGGGGAAATAAAAGGAGTATGATTAGGTTGGGGGGTGTTTGGTAAAAGTGTGTGGGGACGGGGAGTCAAAGGTCAAAGATGAAGAGATTTGAGGAGGAACGTGCGGGTCCAGGTTGTCGGTCCACCTCTTTATTGTGGCCAAAGACAACTTTCGTGTGGATAACGATGAGAGGGTGGTTGCTTCCCCTGTGGTCCCTCTGATGAGGACTCCCTTCCTCCACTCACCCCCCCTTCTCTTCCTTCATTTATTCCTCACTTTCCCCTTTTTTTAATCAAAGGCACAGACAATTACCCACTTGAAGTTACGCACTGCATCGAATCTTTGACCTACGACCTTTCAAGGGAGTTTCTATGTGCTGCACATTATTTCATCCTTACTAGTTACTCCCCCTTTTCATTTCTTTCAAACTCCTCCAACTTTAAAGGTTAGTTTATAGATCAGGTTTGAGAATAACTTTTATAAAATTTGAAGTAAAATTTAAATTTTGAAAGATGATTATATTTAGAAAGTTATTAATTTTTACAGAGTTCGATGCGGAAAAATAAATAAAAAAGAGAAAGCAAGCAAAAATTTATCATTAAAGATGATACGATTTGACAATAAAATAGATTTTTTCAAAATATATACTTTAAACCTAGATTTACAAAAGTACTCGCAGAACGTCCGTTACTAAAGCTCTCACGTTGAATTCACGACGACCTAGTTTGTAATCCTAGATGCATTATTCTAGTTACTTCAACCTGTCCAAATTATTTTCACTTAATCAATATACCGGCGTGGCACGTTTAACAATTCAGCTGCTCATGACTGGGTATATATTTGTCTAGAGTGTGACCATTAAAGAGATACATAATTCAATTCATTAACGAATAATAATTTGACATCCTGGGGCATATCCATACATCAAATCTCAAACAGTTGGAGAATTTTCAAAGCCAGAGGGGTTTATTCAAAGAGTCTAATCCACTCAATAAAGAAAGAAGTTAAACAGTTGAAAAGGAAACGTGAGGAGTTTGCGTAACAACAAAAAGAGCAAGACCGTGCAAAAAGCAATTCAAACCCCACAATTAAAAAATATATTATTTAACACTACTATTACTTATTAAATCATTTGTCATTTAATTTATTTCCTTGCCACCGTCACTCTGTATTTAGAGTCTTATTAGATCTAATTAATTATCTTCAATTTCAGTATTATCCGAACTTATTGGACGCACACACCCAAAAATGCCTCCATTTTTATGAATACCTTTTTAATAAAAAAAAAGATATAAACAGCGGCGGGAGTTAAAATCCTTTGATTTTTTAAGTTAAGACCACGTAAAAGATGTCTTGATACATTAAGCCTGTTTTTTTACCATCAAAACATTAATTCTGTTTAAATTAAATGTAGAAATTATTTATTTGATCTAATTTATAATTTACAGAGTTAAGTATATGATTTGAATTTTGTATTAATTTATGTAAACGTGTTTCTATGCCTCTGAACCACACGTTGGATCTACACTGTATAAATTGTAGGGTCCGTTTGGTAAAGTGGTGGAAAAGTACTTATGGGTTTATTCACACAACTTGAGACAAATATGTAGAGGAGATTGTTTCGTTTTACAGAAAAACACTATTGAACGTGCTTTTGGGGTGTTTGACCGCTTTGCCAAACACCCCGTACACTGTAAGGGGAGAGAAGGGGAAGACGGTGGAAGAAGGCAAGCGGTGTCGTTTTGGGCGCGCGTGGGGGAGAGGCGTGAGAGAGAGAGAGACCGTCCCTGTTGTCCCCAGTCAACCGGGCAACTGTTTATGGCCTGCGCTGCCAGCTTCTTACTGTCGCCCAAAAAAAGAAAAGGAAAGGTTCCCCGATGCACGTGCACATTGACCCGTTCACACGTGTTTCCAGCTGCCACACTTTCACACTTTCCATTTTCATCCGCCGTGAATTCCCAGGTTCGTCCACAGTACGTATGCCTTCCCAGGTTCATTCCTGCACCATCCCTGTTTTTCTTGAGAAGCACCCTGTGTTTAGAAAATCCGTTAGGGATCAAACATGAGGAGAAATAACTTTTGATAAAATAAATAAAATTTATATTTGGATAAATTGTTAAAAAAATACTGTTATATTTAGATAAATTGTTGGTCAAAATAACTTTTTTTGTAGAATACATTTTATATTTAAATAAATAAATGTTAGAGAAGTGACTTTGGATGACGACCGTTACAACCTGACAAGTCGATGGAAGATGACGCGTCGTTGGAGGGGAGCACCGATGCGAGTTGACAAGGCGACGGGAGAGACCATGACCTGCTCAAAGCGGCATCACGCAGAAGCTTTAGTTCAACGCTCATTTTTTTAAGGAATGCATCCCTTCTGAAGATTTTCCAAACGCAAGCAGTATAATCGTAAAATTACATAATACGCTTGAATCCCAAACCCATCATGCCCCTCCACAAAAAGGTCATTTAATTTGTCATTGCTGTGTACATCACCCGAGAGTAATAGTAACATTAACACTAAGTAAACAAAAGAATATAACTGTGCATTCACCCTACAAAATTTAATGGAGTAATTTATAAATAGTTTTTAATGAAACATTTTCTTCCTAACCTATAAATATAGGACCCAATTGGTATTTATTATTTTCCTTAAACCTAATTTTCTTAAATTATAAAATGATATATAATCTAATAGTACGTATGTGTATTATTATAATTAAGTAATTTGTTTAAATTTTCTTCATCTAAAAAAAATCATCCCACGGAATTTATATTGAGTGGAGGGGGTGGCATTAATTCACGTAGGATGTATACGATATGACTGCTAGATGAGATGATGCTCCAATTTTAAGAGAATAGATGGAAACGAAGTTTATTTATCAGGAAAAATAACGGTGAATGGGATCTCAAATTCATCCATAGTAAAAAGAATTTGTCATTAAATTAATGATTGTGAATTTTCGCCCTGTTTTAATTTCATGGATAAAGAGGAAAGAGCCCACCAATGACCCCGTTTGGCCGAGCATACTAAATATACATTCAACAGTATTTTTTTTTGTAAAACGAGATAATTTCCTTCACATATTTACTTCGACTTATATAAAAGTACTTCTTTACCGCATTCCCAAACGGATCCAATAATGCCCGGCAGAAGCATGCAAATGTTATTTTTATCAGTTTTATTCCCCTCCATCTGCCATCTACTTTTGCAATTATTTAGTGGATGATCACGTAAGTGAGCATCATGTTAGTTACATACCGTTGCCAATTAATTTGAATTAGCGTCAAATCCTATCCCCTTACCCACTAATCCTTCCCCTAATTTCAACGCTTAATCAATTGCCTTCTTTTCCCCAGTTCAGCGAGAAGTATCCTCCTCTTTTTCATTATCAAAATAACTATCAGTCAGTTTAGGGCAATATTGCTACTTTTTTTAAAAAATTAAATCTAAAATAATTTCCGGATATTCATCCTTTAAGAGTGATAATTTTCAAAATAAAATTGAATCGTAAAATGTAAATAACTTTTGTTACACTTTTCAAGGAGACTGCCCAAAATTTAATGCTAATTAAGTGATAGCCCTTGGCTTTGCGGACATTTCTTAAATTGCCCCAACCCCTGAGTCCCTAGCTGGCCGGGGTTTGATTCGCCCTAAGATTTGGGTCTCGGTGTGGCCCCCACACTCCCAATAATTGAACCCACTTTCCATGCTGTTTTCAACCATCTTTGCTCGCTACATGTTCCCTTCTCCTCTACTCGTGCTTCACTGGGCCCCACCTCCCCTATTTCTTTTCAACCCTCCTTTCCTCCCTCCACCACCCCTTGCCTTTCCTTTCTTTTGGATAATCCTCACTCCAAATTTATGTAGGCTTTGCTTGCCACGTCATTGTATCACCACCGTACATAAGATAAACCTTCTCTGATAATCAGTGCGTAGGAAAAAGATTTTACTATTTCTAAACAAAATTTAAAATTTCGAAATACTTTTATCTTAATTTACATGTATCTTTCAGAAAAATTTTTCAATTAAAGCCATATTTATCTTATAGATTGTAAAATAAATAGGAAAAAGCAAATTCTAACGTTAATTTAAATAAACCCATAATAATAATTTGTTTTCAAACACTTCCTCGTGATATGTCCCAGCTCATTTCACTTTTGAATTCCGTTTCACTTCCCACCAATATAAGGGGCGCGTTTGATGTTTCATGTTTGCGGGTCCAAAAGTGCAATCAATAGTGCCCAACGCCCGATTATATTCCTGTGTATATTTATGGACTGTTTGGCAATACTTCATCCAATAAGGAGCTTGTACCTATAAGCTCATTATGCCTACAAGCTGATCTCTAGAGCTTCTTCACTTAACTCCCCAGAAGCAGCAAATGGGTTACAAGTTCAAATTATAAAATATTAAATTCCTTTTGATTATGAGTTACTTATCCCAACGCTTTCCTAAACACAAATCACTTTTATAATCTGATTTATTTTCAATCTCAATTATCCATAAGTCAGATTGCAAATAAGTTACTTATCCCACTGTTTTTCTGATGAGATAGTATAAAGACATTGTAGTCTTTAACGTTCATAAATCAGTTATCTTACCCTTATTCGAATGGTAAGAGAGAATGCCAAATACTTACAGCCCGTTTGGTTCACTGAAAATCGCGCGATGGAATAGGAAAATGAAGATTTTCCAGTGGCGGCGGTTGTTTGGTTCAAAATTTCAAATGGA
>JANTPZ010090443.1:0-31103 GCA_025593235.1 Vachellia pachyceras | reverse complement strand
CAAAACACTCAAGTGTTGTTCTACAAAGTTTCAAAATTTCAAATTTACTCTGGTCTCACTGTTCAACACTCGAGTATTGCAAAGGGAAACTCGAGTGCTGCTTTCTCTGACACATTTCTGCTATGACAGCTAAGCCTATCGTTCTCCAAAACTTTCCTATTTCATATCTATACTTTTTAAACTTTACCTGCCCTGCTAAATGCCCTGCAGAACATTCATTAAACAGGTCAGGCAGTCCGAGGAATAAAGACGAGCATTAATGAACTTCGGTGCGACCGTTGAACCTCAGCATTAATGGAGCATTTATGACGTTCAACAACCACAGTTGATGAAAGTAACGGATGTAAGCTTCTCTCTAACGGATATTCAAATATGAGTAACGGACATATTCTCACAACAATCTTCTCCAGCGTGTCCACTCAGCATTAACGGTCATCAGTGCAGTCTTCACTGTCGACATATAAGAGACGCATTAATGACAGATCGATGAAAGCGAAAGCTGTAAGTAACGGATACATGTCTTCCTCTTCAACGGATATATTGTGCCAACATTTATAAATAAGAGGGAGCAACAAACTGAAGAACAGGAGAGAAGAGACGAAGAAGTTAGAGTCGCTGAACCCATAAATAGAGCACAACTTTAGGACTCTGATACTTTCTTCTCCGAGAGCTTCATTGTTTATTTATCCACTCTTTGAGAGAGAAATTTATTGATTCATCCAAACTCATTGTATTTCCAAGAGAAACTCAAGATTGGAATCTTGAGATTGTTGGGTTGAGTTTGAGTTGAGAAAATAGAGCATGATGGTCTCTGTTATAGTTCAATCCGTGACGTAGAGTGATTCCCAATGTAACCTTACATGTGGTAAGGGGGAGTTATTGTAAAGGTTTCTCAAGTATCTTCTGTGCAAACTTGAGTGGGTTCATAAATGCCTGGAAACATTTATGGGGTTCTCAAGTACCCACCGTGACAAACTTGAAATGGATTTCACAAGTGTCTGTGATGATATTGTGATTGTAATGGTTTTCCAAGTACCTAGTTAAACTTGGATGTTATAGTGGATTGAAAATCTCAGAAGTGTCTGAGGACTGGACGTAGGTCAGAGAGGGCCGAACCAGGATAAATTGTTGTGTTTATCTTTCATTCATCTTCTCTAATTTCTGATTACTTCGTTTTTATTCAATCAGTTTTCATACTCTACTTCGATTAACTTATGATTTGAATGTTTTGATCAACTAAGTTTTAATCAGAAATATTTTTGTAAACGCCCAATTCACCCCCTCTTGGGTGCAGCCATCCTAACACCCATTTGGGAATGTGGTAGAAAATTACTTTTACGCAAGCCGAGATAAATATGTAGAGGAGTTTATCTCGTTTTACGGAAAACACTGTTGAACGTGCATTTGACTTTTGGAAATGTTGTTCCAGACAAGCCCAATTTCTCATTTTGGTTTCATGCAACATTAATTATGTTATAAACCTACCTTATGTATGTAGATGTTCATAAACTAAACTCTTGATCTTTCATATCTCATTCATAGTAACATCTCTCATTAATAACTTTTAGGGATTTTTATTTCATAGCAAAATGGTTACATATTATACATTTATGGGAATTGATGTTTTTATTTATTCTATATAACCTTTAGTTGAGTTGAATGTCTATATATGGAAGCCGTGTAATACATAAAGGTGAAATCAAAATGAATAAGAATTGCCCCTCTTCTCTTTACAATTTCTCCCTTATTTTGTTCATCTCTCCAATCCCAAATCTCTCATTTTCATAATACATTACCAGTTGCTATCAGTACATACTCTATCAAATTTATTCATGGCATTTTGTTGAAACATATATATTGTTCTTGTTCCTTGCATGAAGAGATCCAAATGGTGTGGTAGTGCATGAAGATATCTGGATAGCATGGTTCTCTCTTATCCCTTTGTTTTTGACTGATTCTCCAGGGTACTACTGGTTGGCCTCCAATTCATCCTCCTCTTGCTCCTGCCAATCCCCCATCGCCCTATGTCAATCATCAGACCACTAAGAAGGTCAAAAGTGATGTCAATGTACATAAAGATACTTTGAGGCTTGAGTTGGATGAGCATAATTCTGACCAACACTTGGTTTCATTTGTTTTTTATGCCTTTTGTGATGGGAGGTGAAAATTCCTGCAATTTCTCCCCTTTCACTTCTTAAGAGGTAATTTCTATTGACTTCCAATTTTTTTAGGCTGTGGTGAGAACGGTTATGAAATGCTATGTTTATATATGTACATTTGTGCAAAGGAAAAGATATATATGAAACCAGTGTATAGAAAATTTCAAGTTTCCTTACGCAGTATGTTGCAATGGTTCTAGAGTCCAAATCCTTGCTTGTGCAATTGCAATATATAGTTTGGCAGATATTTGTACTTTGCCTATAGAATTAAGTCATCATTATTTCACAATGATAAGAGCAGAAAGGGACTCTAACTATGAAAGAACAAATTGAGTAAACATGCATGCTACTGTAAGCTATTTCAGGGTATATTTTAATTATAGAGAACCGTAATTGCTGGATTGGTCATACTATCAACTATTTTATATTTGATATTCGGATTTCATGTTACTTTCTCTTCGTTTTTGAGCTTATATTATTATGGTCAAAATGAGGCAAATATACCTAAAATAGATACTTGAAGGAAGTCTGGATTGGATGATATTTCTAGGCTCAAGTTTATTTAGATGGTTGATTGTTTGTTAATATTTAGAAGTGAAGAGGAATTCCTTTAAATTTTGTAATGTTTGCCATGCATTATGTAACCACTGCAAATAAGATTCTTGTTTGCTGTGCTTGCATGGGTATAGTATCTTAGTCCAATCTTGTGGAGCAATAAGCACATTTTATAGCCTCGTTCCATTACTCACATATAAAAGAGGCTTGCCCCATCATAATCTTATTTTGTGGGCATAGGACAAAGGAATGTAATAACAGTTCCTATTATCTGCTTTGTATCATATTTGATTTCTAGATATGTATTAAAGTTATAGGCTCTTAGCTGGATAGCTTGCCTAAGCTCCTCATTTGTTATAAAACATTTACATTCGGCATTATTAATTACTTTACACATATTTGGTTACTATTTCTTCACCAGTGAGAAGTGAAACAACCTCAATTCATAATCCTTGAAATAAAATCCCCATTTAAATTAATAAAGAAAAATAATTTTTAATAATCTATCATCTCAACTCAGAGATAACTGAATGCTATTCAAACATCAACTGCATTATCCACAATTGAAACTTCCCACATAAGGAAAACAGTGGCTATCAAAATACCCTCACCAAGGTGACATATGCCTAACTCATAGACTGACATCAGCAAATTAGCAACAATACATCAACGCCCAAAATGGTCAAAATAATATAAAGAGTATGCACAACCTAAATATATGACAATATATACACCTTCCGCATAAATGTCTCAAAAAGAGGAGGCCCTACTAAAGGATGATACAATCTTATGCATCCGGCTCTTTTCCTTCTCGTCTACCAGTGCTGGGGCCCTCTCTTGAAAATGTTGAAACCACGGGATGAGACATAAAGTGACAGTAACCAACAGATAATTTATCAAATATTCATGAAGTGTTATAAGAGGTGAAACAAGGATAAGTTCATTTTAAAGTATATAGACAACATTTAGAACCCAAAAGAGTATTTGATCATCAAATACATACCAAACATAATAAAATACTCTAGATAGAGAAATTGGTAGAGTAACGGAGTTCCAATTGAATAAATTAGTAACTACATGTATACCAACACTGTTATACACAATCCCATCCACCAAACTCCTCCTTATATCACCTAACGAGGACTCTAACCGATAACGATAAAAGACTTGGCCAGAGTTAACCATTAATGAGCCTCTTTCCTAACCACCCATAACTGGGTCCAAGACTGGAATGTGTCATCCTCTCTTTGATCACCCACAACAAGGTCCAAGACTCACGAGAGTTGACTATTCCCAAAGCTACCAACAACTGAGTCTAAGACTTGGAAGGTATAATATCATGTCAACCACAATGATTAGTAGTGGAGACTATTGCTAAGAACTTTAAGATTCACCTAGTATATCATCTTTCCAAACTTCAAATCAACCAATAACAAAACTAAACCAATTAAATCAACCGATAACAAAACTGAACTAATTAAATCACCAATAGCACTTCCAATATCCTAAATAAATAGTTTAATACAATTTTAACAAGATAAATAATCCATAAAGAGCACAAGTTGGGTCTGATTCTAAGAAAAATTATTATAAAATAATAAAATGACTAAATCAAAAATCCAAACCGATGAAAAATATCTATTAACATCCCTCCACATTCTTGTAATCTTATATTGTCAAAACTCAAAACTCTTTCAAAACCATAACTCTAAAAATTTCCTCTAATCAGAAAGAAATTACTATCCTATGAAAGAGGAAAATTCATAGAATAATTTTTATGAGGAAGTTTAGTGATTAGAGGTAATTTTACTTACTGAAATATGTTCTAAAGTAACAATAATAGTGACAAACACAGACGGTGACTGTAGCAACATGAAGACTGACACATTTTCTCTCTTTGTGGTATATTCAAATATATTCTTCGACAAAAATTACACAAAATGACCCGAAATATTAAAATATAATAAAAAGACCCCCTTTTCTTCTCTTTTTTTCCATTTCACTCTTTCTTCTTCCCTTTTTATATGTTTTAAATTTCAAATATTATATTTAAGTAAATCTATGTTACTTAAATAACATAATAAATGTTAATTACCATAAAATAAATATTTTCAAATGACATATTTTAAAATAAAATAAAAAAATTGGATGTTACAAGAATGATGTCATAAAGTTTTATGCATTTTCACCCTTCTTACCTCTCCAAATGCGATGCTCTCCTTTGACCACTTTTAATTTACATGGCAGATGTTGTAAACCTTAATGATAATATAATACCATTAAGTCATGTCACATACACTCTTCAATTTCCTAAGTAGCATCACCGAGTGACATCCCCTTCCAAAAGACTAGAAGGCGTATTGACCTATTTCACAATTGTTTATCCTTCACATCAAATATTCTCTCTGGCTCAACCATGTAAGTCAAGTTCTTTCTCAACTCAATCTCTTCAAGCTCGATCACATGCGAAGGATCTGGATTGTGCTTTTTGAGTTGCAACACATGGAACACGTTGTGTACACCCAACAAATGTGGCGGTAAGGAAATTCGGTAGGCAACTAGTCCAATCCGCTCCAAATATCATACATACCAATATATCAAGGAGTTAACTTCTTGGATTTAATAGATCTGTCTATGCTAATTATTGTCTAAACCTTAAGAAACACGTGGTCACCTACTTGAAATTCCAAAGGTCTAAGTCGCATATCTGCATACCTCTTCTAGCGACTCTAAGATGTTAGTTGTTTCTTCCTAATCACCTCAAGTTTCCTCGTGTCTCATCAACATAATTCGGACCCATAATGGTCCTCTTACTCAACTTAGTCCAGTAAAACGATGATCTACACTTCCTGCCGTACAGTGCCTCAAAAGGTGCTATCTGAATGCTTGAATGATAACTATTATTGTATGTAAACTCCGCCAATAACATATGGCTATCACAGCTTCCTCCAAGCTCTATTACACAAGCCCTCAACATATCCTCCAAAGTTTGGATTGTCCTCTTAGTTTGTCCATCCGTTTGTGGAGTTTGTCCATCCGTTTGCGGATGATAGGCTAAAGCGAACTTTAACCTCGATCCTAAAGCTCCTTGCAACGACTTCCAAAAAAAGTTCAAAGTCAACTATGGATCATGATCTGAGATGATGTCTTTAAGTATTCCGTGGAGTCTTACAATCTGGTTTACATATAACAGCCAATTTCTCCAATGAATTATTAGCTCGAATAGGAAGGAAGTAGGCGGATTTGTCAAATGGTCCATAACTACCCATATAGCATTTCGTCTTCCTATAACCGGGGGTAAACTCGTGATAAAATCCACAGAAATGCTTTCCCATATCCAACCAAGAACCTTAAAGGGTTGAAACAATCCTGGGGGATGACGATGCTCTATCTTGATTTTTTGACAAGTTAGGCACTTCAACACGAAATCAGTCACCTCCCTCAATCACCTCCCTCTTCATTCTATGCCAAGAGTATCCATGCTTTAGATCATTATACATCTTTATAATCCCAGGGTGAATGGTATACTGGCTTCTCTGAGCCTCCTTAAGAATGGAATTCTTGATCTCTTCGTTGTGGGGAATGCATACCCTCTTCTTATATCTCAGAATCCCATCACTCCCAATTTCATAGTTTGGGAAATCCCCATTCTCTAACTCCCCTCTTATTTGCATCAAATGGTCATCCCCCAATTGAGACTCTCTCAAGTTTCGATAGAATTCCACATCACCGGTTATTGAATTCAACTTGGCTGCAACTCTTGGTATCACTCGGAGGTCTCTCAATGCTTCCAAGTAAGAATGTTTCACCAACATCAAGTGGTACACATGTACCGACTTCCTACTTAGTGCATCTACTACCACGTTAGCCTTTCTAAGATGATATTTCAACTTAAAATCATAGTCCTTTAGAAATTCCATCCATCTCCTTTGCCTATTATTTAGTTCCTTCTAGTCTACTAAGTACTTCAAGCTCTTATGGTCCCTAAACACCTCAAACTGTGATCCAAATAGATAATGCATGCACATCTTCAATGCAAATACCACAGTAACAAGCTCTAAGTCATGGGTCGGGTAATTCTCTCGTGAGGCCTCAATTGTTGAGAAGTATAGGCCACCACATTGTTCCCTTGCATCAGAACACATCCTAAACCTTTCAGTGACGCATCCGTATAATCCAAGATGATAATGACTGGAGCCGTGGTCAGCCTTGACTTCAATTCTTGAAATGCAGACTCACATTTGTCGGTCCATACAAATGGTTGATTCTTCTTATTTAGCTTTGTTAAATGTATGGTAATATGGGAAAGCCCTTGAATAAAGTGATGGTAATATATTGCTAACCCCACAAAAATGCGAACTTCTATCACTGACTTGGGAGATTCCCACTTTAACACATCATCAACCTTGTTAGTATCCACTATTACACCTTGAGCGGATACCACATATTCTAGAAATTTCACCTCTAAGCCAAAATTTACACTTACTCAACTTGGCATATAACCCATTCTCCTCCAATAATTGCAATACAATATAGAGGTGAGATCGATGCTCTTCTTTGCTCATTAAGTAGATGAGGATGTCATCAATGAACACCACTATAAATTGATCTAGATAATGTATGAAGATCCTGTTCATGTAGTCCATAAACATTGTAGGAGCATTAATCAACCCAAATAGCATCACTAAAAGCATGTAGTGACTGTATCTTGTCCGAAAGGCAGTTTTAGAAATGTCTTCAGCTCATACCCTTAATTGATGATATTCGGATCACAAGTCAATCTTTGAGAAGACAAAAGCACCTATAAGTTGATCCAATAGGTCATCTATCCTCAGAAGTGGATACTTGTTCTTGATTGTAACCTTGTCAAGCTATCTATAATCAATACATAGCCTCAAGCTACCATCTCTCTTCTTTACGAACAACACTCGAGCACCACACGAAGATACACTAGACCTGATCAAACCTTTTTTTCAATAAATCTTCTATCTATTTCTTCATATCTGCGAGCTCTAAAGGTGACATTCTGTACGGAGCCCTTGAAATATGCTCTGTTCTAGGTGTCAAATCAATCGAAAACTCTCTCTGGAGGAAAACTGGACATCTCATCTACAAATACTTCCGAAAACTCATTAACAACCTCAATCTGATCTACTCTTTCCTTAGTTTCTGCTTGGATTGAGAAGAAAATCAAATACACTTCACATCCTTTCTTAACACTCTTCTCTACCTAAAAAGCAGATAACAACATTTGAGTATCAGGCATCGTAGTTGGTGTAGAATCATCACGCATAACCACCATTTTCTTCGCATAATCTAAGGTAACACTATTCGATGATAGCCAATTTATCCTAATAATTACATCGATTACTCTCAGAGGCAAACAAAACAAATCTGTTGTAGTCTTTCGACCATTACAAATCAAAGATACTCTCATACATGCCTTAATAGTTTTCATTGTAACTCATACTGAAGTAAATACAAACAAGTCATACGGCAAATTAACTAAACACAACCTCAACCTCTCATCACAAACAAAAGATATAAATGAACGAGTGGTACCAGAATCAAATAAAGCACATAGAGGTCTTTCGTTAAGAAGAATATTACCTCTAATCAAATTGGGGGCTACACTAGCCTCCTCAGCCGTTAGAGAATACACCTTTCCTATAAGTGAAGGTTTAGACGGGTTGGTCTTCTTCACCTTCTCACAATACTTGGTTGTTTGGCCAACCTCTCCCCAAGCATAACATACCCAGCATTGCCTTGGGTGACGCCTACTGCATTGTTAGCATAAGGGATGTCTGTTCAAACTATGGGTAGTTTAAATTGTCTTCTACATCTTAAAATAAATTTCCCTTATCTCCCTTCAATTATTTGAGTTCCTTAGTATTTCCATAATTATTTTGGGAAACTTTCACATAATTAACCAATAATTCCAATAATTTTTCAGAACTTCTTTTCACTATTTTCATTGTTTCAAAATTCACCATTTCATTCCTTTTTAATCCAAGATATGTATAAGGAAAATTTGGTGAATAAAATCTAGTATGTTACAAATGACAAGTAAAAATTTATTGAAATTAATTTTTTAAGTAAATATTGGAATGTTATAAATGACATCATTACCTTAATTTTTTATTTTTTTTAAATCTAACATCCCTTGCCCTCCGCTAATCACTAGTGACCTTTTGAGTGGCCTAATATATATATATATATATATTAATTTTAGAAATAAAAGTAGGTAATAGTGATATTAATTAAAGTAGTAAACATGGTCCATGTTGCTGAGTTTTTCTTAATTACTACTTTGGTTTTGCTTTGTACTACTCTTGTTTTGGAAATTGAAAAAAAACATTAGAATCTTTGTCGCCAGCTAGCCAAAGTAGTTAATGGTAAAACCAAAGTAGTAAATAGGGCCTATGTGTCTAGCGATTTCATAATAACTAATTTTGTTTTGGTATTTACTACTACAATTTCATTATAAATAAGATTAGTTAATAGAGAAACCAAATTAATAAACAGAGAAGCCATAGTAGTTATTAGGGAAAACACAGCAACATGGACCATGCTTACAAATATTCTAATTTCACTATTTACTACTTTTATTTAAAAAATTCAAAAACATTCTAGAGCTACGTGATCAATCCTCGACGCAAGAGGTTTGGCGGTAAGCTACTTCCGATTACAGGTTGTCAATTGGGTCATTGGTGCTGAAGCTTCGGTGATTAGTGATCGACGGCTGGCAAGGGGTGTGGGGCGTAAAGGGCATTTTCAAAAGAAAAATAGAAGGGAACGGAAATTATTTTTTCCACAATATTTGATAATTCTAAAGATTGATTTGGGATTATTGAAATTCAACATTTTGATCTTCCTTTTTTATATTTCTAGAGCATTGAGTCATTTTCCCTTAAATTTTTTTGCACTTCTTTTGTGCCACAAAATATTTTTGCACCGAATGTGAGTTGCAAAATTTAGAAACCAAATAATATGTTGTGATTAAAGTAATGGGGAAAAATGGGAAATGAGCAATATGATAGTTTAATGCACTAATTATATTTTAAATGAATAAGTAACAGATAATAAACAATTGAGCTATATGCATAGGCTTTAATAATATTCAATAGACGCATATTTTTCATATATTCTACCAGACTAGTAATTATTTTTTATCCACCACAAAATAATATACCTCATACCTCATTATAATCATCATACCATTGTGAAAACCTTTGTTTTCACATAAATGTTCATTGTCTCATAACAACTTTATATTTCATACATTTGGGCTACTAATCCATAATTCCCACATATCGAAATGATGCAATCATAGTTTATTGCATATTTTCCCTTTTTCCTTTTCTGCTGGCCAATCACCATTATGTCAACATTTTATGATAGATTCATATACACGATCTTTATTTGATCACATGATATTAGTATTAAAACCGTTGTCAGCAACTTTATATTTTTCGGTTTCATTTTTCTCATTGAGACATAACTTATCAAAATCTCAATATTACTTTTCAGGTACCTAAACCTCTCTTGAACTTTTTGCAATTAGTTATGTCTTGGCCTCTTCTTGAGTGCCAGCTTCTTCAATACAATCATCTTAATGATATACTCCTCTTTATCCAAAGTATAATATTTGGAATCATTGGTTTATCATGCTCCATATACATGTCCTATTTTCATTTATACTAATTGGAGCATTTTCAGCTGGAATATGAGATTTACTTACTCATTTAGGTCGGTAATAACATCTACCATATATTTTGCAATTTTTCATGAATGCAACGTTTGATGAACTTCTAGTTCATACTACTACATTCGAGGATCTACATGTCATAATAATGCATTTAGTGTGTTTTCTTTTCCAACTACTCAATTTCTCTCCCTTATGTAGAAAAAATTTGTCAGATGATAATAAACTAATAATACAGTATAAGTCTCAAACCCATTTTTCCCTTTAGAAACACCATTATGTTTCGTTTAAAGACAAATAAGGAGGAGAATCTTTCCTAACATTTATCTCTACTTTCCATCTATGTGCATGTAGTGGATAGCATTATATTAATGTGTGATTTAGTCAATTGTGTAGATTAATTGTGTTTGGCGACTTGAGCTTTGGGCTTGGATTATTGTGGTATTGCATATCTACTTAAGCGTGAGGTAATCAACTTTAATTTATTTTATAAGCTTGTCATGGGTTGTAAGATGTTTTAACATCTTTTAAACTATAATTGTTGTTTTAATTGTAAGATGTTTAGTAGGGCCTTCTCTTTTTGAGACATTTTATGCGGGATATGTATATATTTCCATATATTTAGGTTGTGCATACTCTTCATATTATTTTGACCATTTTGGGTGTTGATGTATTGCTGCTAATCCGCTGATGTCAGTCATGAGTTAGGCATATGCCACCTCATTGAGGGTATTTTGATAGCCATTGTTTTACCTATGTGGGAAGTTTCAATTGTGGATAATGCAGTTGATATTTGAATAGTATTGAGTTATCTCTGAGTTGAGATGGCAGATTATTCAAAATTATTTTTCTTTATTGATTTAAATGGGGATTTTATTTCGAGGATTATGAATTGAAGTTGTTTCAGTTGGTATCAAAGCCTAAGGTTTTGAGATCATTTGTCTTGCAATGCATTGCATATAGGTCACACATGACAATGTATAATCTCCATATGGCTCTGGTGTAAGCCACCCTAGACAATAAATCGTTGTGTGCTACTTTGGTCACCGTAGGATCATCTTGAAACTTTATCAGTATGTTCTAGACATCCAGCTCATCATTTTCAACAGTTGGATCATCGATATATGTTCTGGTCTAGGCGTTATTAAGTCCGAACAGAGATGAGTTTCTGGAACGTTGAGGGTATAACTACAAGCAGTAAATTGAGGGTTCCAGATTCATTGGCCGTTGCAAAGTTAAGCTTAAAGTTGAGGTAATTATAATTAATTTATTTATTTTTTATGCTTGCATTGATTGTAAAGCATTAATTATCTATACATTAGTTATCTATTATAAAATTTATTTCTAATTCTATAAATTCAATTTTAGCGAAGTAAGAAGTATTTTTGAAAGGGTAATATCTATTGTGAACTATTTCGGAACTTGTCCTTTTTTAAGGACTTGTGATAAATGTTGGATTCTATAGATGACTTGTGTAATTATTTTGGAAGTTTGAAATATTGATTATTGTATTATGTTATAGACTTGTGATTCAAAAGTACTTTTGGGACTAGAATATTATGTTGAGTTCACTACTACAAAAGGTACTTTTTACGCCCTATTTTTAACCCAATTGCCGCCCTTTGTAAGGGGGCGTGTATGTGACGGGAGTAGAAAGTTAGGACCTACGGCGCCCTATATCATGAAAGGCGCCGTAGCTAGACCTACGGCGCCGTAAGTTGAAATATAGGGCGCTGTAGGTGTATTTTTTTTTTAAAAAAAAAATCCTTCTGTTCAATAGTCCGCAACATTCACAAGCGAAGCTCTTTGACGATGAGAGCGTGCACATTCACATGCAGATGCTCCCAAACACCAGGCCTGGGACGAACAGCCAGGGCAACCTATGGTGGCAAAAATATGGCTTCATACATCAACCAAGAAACGATAATAAGACAATTTATCTAAAATAAGGAGGGAAAAAACATCTGAAACTGCTTTTGAAAACTACCTGGGTGGATCTGAGGAGTCAAGCGATCAGAAGCCATTTCTGCAAATTAAAAAAAATAGATCCAGAGTAAGCATAGTGATCACTAACCAACTGCAATGTTAAGAACCAGCACATTCAAAAAAACCAGCGGGGCTTGCTTAAAACAAACACAGATCCGAGTAGATCCGGCATCAAGAACCAAAATGACTACAGATCCGAGTAGATCCAGCATCAATGTGGCCCCTATCGGTCTCGGCATTTTCGACGAGAGCATGAAGCCCTTTTAATGGCATCTATGAGCTTTAGCATCAAGAACCAAAATGATGAGAGCATGAAGTCTTTTCGTACAAATTTGTAAAACTGAAATTGTAGGATGGTATCAATCCGTCATTTATCTTATTAATTACATCGATACGATTTAGAAAATTGAAGGGTATTTTATAGTCATTCCCCTGCAATTTCTCTTCCCTGGGTCGATAATAAATAAATAAATAAATAAAAACCTGTATAATGTAATGTTCAATTTCGTTGATCCTGTACTACTTTCAGATACGAGCCGTTTATTGGTACAGCATCGGCGTCCATTAGCTGCTCGCCTGGACTTGTCCGAATCGACCTCACACTTTGACGCTCAGCGGAAAAGCGTCATCAGTCTCTTCTCTTGCACTGCGGCGAGAGATATTGACGGTGGCTCTTGATTCTTTTCTTGAATTGGGGACTTGCCACTGGTCAGTCTCGTCCCACTTCTCCTTCGGCCTCACCCTTCACGAGCTCACCCAATAAGTGAAAGAAAAGAGGTTGGAGCGAGGGTGAGGGCGAGTCCAGGTAGAGCGAGAGTGAGGGCAGAGCGAGGGCGAGCAAATGAAATATCCAAGGCACTCTTTTGGCGCCCTATGTTCAATATAGGGCGCCAAAGGGTGCCTTATAGCGCCCTATCTCATAAAAGGGCTCCATAAAGTCCACTTTTGACGCCCTACCTTTAATATAGGGCGCTATAAGGCACACTTTTGGTGCCCTATCTTCAATATAGGGTGTCATAAGCCCACTTTTGGCGCCCTATATTGAAAGTAGGGCGCGTAAACTCGAATCTTCGTTCTTATAATTTAAAAAAGGCCACCGCCTTCATTTTTACTCCCTTTTTTAAAAAAAGGACGTGAATTTCAGTAGTAAAAACCATACTCTGTAGTAGTGGTTGAAGTAGTTTGGTTGACTTGTGATTATCAAGTCTGTTGTATAGCCACATTTTCTTCCAATACTAATCATATTGATTGGTTTTATTGTGGTTTAGATCCAAGTGGGAGACTCGCCTAGACCCATTTGGGAGGCTACATATTCTTCAATTCTAAACCCAGGAGGGAGAATAAGGGGAATTGATTGGATTATATTGTGAAGTTGGATCATATCGTGAAGTGATATAGAGGAGTAGGATAAATGGATTACTAATTTATAATCATGTATTACATATCCTATGAATTATCTATTGTTTGATGAGACTTTATGTCTTACCCTATGGTTGTTTATGTTTTCAAGAGAAGATCATATTATGTTCTAAGAGTATGCCGAGACTTTATTGTCTTACCCATAGTGGTTTGAGACATGAATAGAAGGAATTAGCAATTTCATAGTTTTTATTACCGTATGCTTGGTATTATAGGATATTTTGTTAAAAATGTATATTTTTGGATTTACGAAGCTTGCATATTCTGATTATATCGTTATGATTTTGTTATGATGTTGGGTATGTCCATGATGATTTATTTGTTTTGGTAGGTCCAATGCCTTAAAATTTATGTGATGAATTTTATGGATCCTATTTTTTATTGGAAAATTAATGTTATGTACCAATTATTGATAATTGTGATAAGTGTGGTAACTTGTGGGTAGATTTTGTGCCCTAAGTTAAATTATATATTGTTGTGGGTTTTATGGGCTAGGTGTTTCATCCTTATCTCTTATGCCCTGGACCCATTTGATTAATGCTATTACTACGAAATACCATTGTATTTAATATTCCATGCGTGGTCAATACCTAATAACCATGGATGATGAATGTTCCTTTTTAGTCATACATGTACTCTTTTGATAAAGCAGTAGAGAAGTGTTTTTACACAAACTGAGAAAAATATGAAGGAGATTATCTCAATTTGCGGAAAAACATTGTTGAACATGCTTCTAGAGAGTGTAGAAGCTTTGACAAACATGCCCATGGTTAGATAATGCAAACTGTGGTTAGTTTCTTTTACCCATGGTAGTGATTTATAATAAGTTTCAAACATTTTCTACCTCCGCGATTCTTAAAATGATTTCAAAAATGGTCATGTGTTTTGGGATTTGAAATAGGGTGTTAAATCACTTCACAACATTTCAAAATTCCAAATCAATCCATTGGAATTGAAATTCAGCACATAGACTTGTCTTTGTGATATTTCCAGGGTATTTTCCTATCATTCTCCCAAAAATTAAAGGTAGTACTATGTATTGAGTTCATCTTATTTTCTATTGACTAATAATTCCATATGTTTTCAGAAAATTAGTTCCCAAATCCTTATAGCTTCATTAAATTTTGAATCAGGTTCTTATAATTATTTCTTGTAACATTTTAAAATTAAAAAAAAAATATAAGCAAAGCCCCACACGTTACAGGAAACTTGTGGCGAAAGGGAAACATTGATGGTGATGGGTGACCCATCACCATCAATGCATCTTTTATAAAAAAAATAGAAGAGTAAAGTGGGTCAGGAGACGTACACGGCAGTGGAAGAGTGGAGAGGTATATATGTGTGGGTGTCAAGCAATGTGTGCAGAAACAAAAAAAATTGAGATAACAGGGTGCCAGCGTTGTGGGGGTATTATAAATACCCCCACACACAATAACACATACACTACACACTCACGCACACCCACTTAAGAGAAGAGAGGAAGCAGCAACGGGGGAGAGAGAGTCTGAGGAGATATAGAGGGAGAGAGTGAGAGTCCAAGAGAAATGTTTTCAGTTTTAAAGTTCTACTTGCGGGATTATTTGGGGTAAGCAAAATGATTTATTTTCATTAGACTCCTTTCATAAAAGTTGTTCTAAATATTTTTTCTATTTCTATTGGTAGTAATATTATGTGGATTAGAGAATATTTTGGATTTAGATATTTTTTCTGTTGGATTTTTATTAGTAGGAGATCATATACTAGTAAAGTGATTTTTATTAAGCTACGAAGAAGAGGACCACAACTGTCTCACCTCTTCTTCGCTGACGATCTTCTTCTTTTTAACTCGATGGCTGCCTCCCAAACAATTATAATGCCACAGCTTTTGAATGAATTATGTCAAGCCTCTGGACTCAGCGTGAACAGAACTAAAACCAGAATTCTGTTTTCTCGGAATATTTCACCCCACTCTGCCAGTGTGTTATGCTCCAGCATTGGGTTTCAGCGTACGGAGCAATTAGGAAAATATTTGGGCGTCCCAGTACTTCACAAGAGAGTAACAAAAGATACATATCGTTACCTTGAGGAATTGGATTGGCGACTTGGGGGCACTGTCTAGATTATCCTACTGCCCCATCAATGATGTTGAACTCCAGAAAACCGTAAGTGAATATGTCGCTCAGGAAGGTCAATGGAGGTGGAGTGACTTCCAATCGAAACTACCCCACGATTCCCTAATGCATTTTACAAGGACTAATCCGCCACGGAGCCAGGACCATGATGACTATATGTGCTGGTGTGGGAGTAACAAATTCACTGTTAAGGCTGCCTATGATCTAAACATGCAAGATCATTGGGACGATGAGAGTAAGTTGTGGAAATTGGCTTGGAGTTGGGCAGGATCTCAAAGGGTGAAGACATTCCTTTGGCTGGTACTCAAGGGAAGATTGTTGACTAATAGTGAAAGAATCAGAAGGCATATGACTGATGATGGAAGCTGTGCAATCTGCGGTTCTATAACTAAAGATGTTGAGCACGTTCAGAGATATTGTTCTTTGGCTAAGGCTTGTTGGCCCCTCATTGTTCCAGCTCAGCATCTTCCAGTGTTCAACTCCGCTCCATATGATAAATGGCTGCATATGAATTTAAAAATAGGTGATAGCTCCTGGTGCCTCACCTTTGGTATTACCTGCTGGAAACTATAGAGGGCCAGAAATCTTCTTCTATTCACTAACGAAGAAATTTCTGCATCAAGCTTGGTTAACGAGGCTTTAGCATTTGCTGAGCACACTAGACAAGCACTTGGCTTTTGCGCTTTTCTCCCTTTTGATTAACGCTTTTGTCTGTTTCTTGGTTTACTTTGTCTTTCTCTGATGTTTTTTTCCCTTCTTTGCCTTGTAATATATTTCTGTAATAAAGTTATCTTTCACCCAAAAAAAAGTGATTTTTATTATTATTTTGTTTGAGAGTAGAATTATTTATGGAATATCTAAATTAATTTCAAAAGTATATATGTCCTTTTTTTGTTGCTATATAAGTTTTTTATTATACAAGATATTAGACCAATTAAAGTAGAGTTAAATATTTTATTTGAGATTTTGGAAGTAATAGTAAATCTTTAATAACTTAAATAATTTATTTGAGGTTGTTGGAGATAATAATAAATTTTTGAGTTAAATATTTTATTTGAGGTTTAAATTTTAAAGTTGGAATTTTTTAGAGTGAAGTCATTTTTGAGATATATATGAGGATTTTTTTATATAAAATGGGATATGGGAAAAAAAATATTAAAGATTTTGTTTTATGAGTATTTTGAGTTCTAGAGTAAATATGATTTTTGGCATAAGAATATATGTATATATATAAACTTTGTGGTAACCTGGAGTGATGCGGAAAGCTCTATAGGGGTTTAAATCCCTAAATTATTATTTTTTACCACTTAAATTAATTATTAAACTAATGTGGGATAACGTTGAACTGTGTAGATTAATTGGTGACTAGGCTGTGTGGTTGCTTGATTCTTAAGGCTAGTGGGGTTTAGCTTGGAGTTGAGGTAACCGGGTTTAATTTTTTTTATATGCTTGTTGTGGACTGTAAGGTGTTTTCTAAACCTTATTTTTTATAGAAAAATTTAGTTGTGATTTAGAGAATTTTACTTATTTTTATATATGAAGTTTATTCAGTGAAGCAGTGTATTTTTGAACTGTATGAGTGTTCTGTCATACATGAGATTATGTGATATTTGTGATGAATGGTATAAACATGGCATCAGAACTGTATGATAAGTGTGCATTTATATTTATATGTGTTATATTGCGGGGTTATTTCGGGATGAACGAAGAGTGGTGAATTATTGTGCCCCTCAACTTTTGCTGATCCTTGGCCCGGATTTAAGCTAAGTTGGTGTGGGTGGACACCTCCTTACCTTGGCTTATTGGAGGTGTTATGGAAGGGGGCAGTGTTCTTGAAGTGACTAGATAGCCGTTGGCCAGGTATACTAGCACTTGTACCATGTCTAGAAGTTATAAGGTGGAGCAGGTGGATATGGGGTTAATTGATTTTGATTAATATTAAGTTAAGGATTATTATTGTACTAACAAACCTGCTTCTCTGACTTGCATTCCTATCCTGCATATGTTAGAAATTGATTTTGGTTGCTGAGACGTCATGTCTCATCCCGTTATTATAATTCTTTTTTTCAAGCGATACCTCTAATTCTGATAGAGGCCGAAGGAAGCAGCTAGAGGCAAAATCATTAAGCCTTTGTAAGCTCCTTTTAATATTGGTATTGTATTGAATTTTATATTGCCATATAGCCCATTATTATGATGCATTGTATTTTGGGAAGGCCGGCAAGAACTTGTGGGCCCTGTGATGTTGGTTCATTATTTTGTGCAAGTGATTCGGATTTTACGTGACAATTTGTGAATGGATCATGTGACAAGAATCTGGGGTGCTTTGTTAAAAGAAATTGCTTCCGCATAACTCTGTCATTATTTAATTATTTTTGGTTAAATTATTATGGTATAAAAATGGTCTTTTCATTTCTTCTTTTCATTCACTTGTTTTATTTTTGCACAGTTATTGGTATTAGGCTCCACTTGGATGGGATGAAAAGTTAGAGGAAAGAAAATGGGAGGAGAGAAAATGGAGAGAAGAGAAAAGTGGAAAGAAAATATTCTTGCTTGGATGAATGAAAGAAAACATATAGGAAAGAAAATGAGTAAATAGTTGAATGACTAAAATATCCTTAAATAAAAATATTTTAATAAATAATAACAAGTAAAGTATCATTAAAATATATAAAGTATAATATCAAGTTAAATATAATAATGAAAAATTATATTAACATTAATATCATTAAATAATTAAAATCAAATTATTTATTAAAGATATCTTTTCATGTTATTATATTTCAAAATAAAATAACTTAGATAAGAATATATCATATTTTTAAGGTTGTGAGGTTTTAGTAAGAAATTAACAATAAATGAGATTTTAGAATATATCTTAAGCTTATTCTTTTTAAAAAAGAAAATCACAGTCATAATTTTAAAAAGTTAGATGTTAAACTTAATTATTTAAAATGAAAAGGTAATAAAAGAGTATGTGGGTAGATAAGGAAAAAATGTTTTAATTTCTCTTTTTTTCTCTCCATGTTGGAGAAAAAAGTTGGAGAGAAAACGTGGTGGGATCCACACTCTATTTTATCTCCAACTTTTCCTTCCTCCAATCTTTTCTCTCCTATCCAAATAGGAGAAAACTCATCTCTCCTTTTATTTTCTCTCCAAGTTTCATTTTCTCCCTCATTTTCTCCCATCCAAGTATAGGGTTAGTCTTTCCGTCAATGAAACTTGCAGATCCGTTAGTAGAAGTTAACAAGAGATAATTTGGCACTTGACATCTGACCAAGCACACAAAACTAGAAAGATTATGGGTGATAGCTTAGATGAGTATCGTCGATTGTGATTCTTGTATTGATGAAAACTGAGGTTTGATTCTTGCTGAAATGCGTAAATTAAATGCTTAAAACCATAAAATTAGGGTTAAAGTATACTTTTAGTCCTTTATGTTTGCATCATGTTTCACTTTAGTTCTTTAAGTTATAATAGTGCACTTTCAGTCTCTCGAACTTAACGTCGTTAGTCTCTCTTAATGGAAATTGCTGACTCATCAAACTTTACGCTGTTATTTTAAATCTTTTTTATTTTACACAATTTAAAAATATCAGATTTATTATATTATTAAATTAAAATTAAAATGTGAATATGTTTTTTCAACGTTTTTTTGCACAGGCATCAATTAAATTTGATATGAGTCAACAATTTCCGTTAAAAGAAACTAACGACGTTAAGTTTGAAGGATTGAAACTGCACTTTTTAAAACTGAGGACTAAAAGTATACGTTAACCTAAAATTATTTTATCTGTGCATTTCATATTCTTTTTTTTTCTGGAAATAGAATTATATAAATAAACTTCAGAAACAATGGAACAAAAGTCTAAAAAGAAACCTAATAAACAGATGTGTAAAAGCCCAAACAAAAAACCTAAGCGCAACAACATTACCAATTTAAACACTAACTTTAACCAATGGGCACTTGGTAGAGTTGGCAAGGGCTACTACCAGCATTCTTCAGGGCGAGGGTTCGAACCCTGGGGAGTGACAGCCGCGATAATTAACGCAACCTCAAAGAGGTTGTCCCACGGTACCTCGCTACCACCGTAAGGTCTCCTCGCGGGGGGTCCGGATTAGTTTGGGCGGACAATGAACCCATGATACCCCAGGATACCAGATGGTTTATACAAAAAAAAACACCAACTTTAAGATAGTAAGAGAATCACATTAGTTGTTGTCATTGCCACCGCCGCCTCAAGGAAAGTGAGAAAACTCCGGTAACTTCACGGAAACAAAGGATGTGGTTCAAAGAATCTCCATGACAATCCCATCCTAATAGAAAATGCGTTTACTACCATGCGAGCAGATCTACTATCTCACGCAACATTCGCCGCTTAAAGAATACGTCCGTTCTTGTTAAACTTGTTTTTTGCAAAGAAGATATATATTACTAAAATATATCTTATAAATAATTTCCCTTGCTTGTCATTTCCAAATTCTTGCATTGATATATCCCAATTTTCTTTTACTCTTAGTGCAGATTTGACTGTTAACTCAAGGGAAATCAAATCTATATGATTGTTAACTCATTCAATAAATTTCTCGTTTCGTTTCTTTCATCTAGATTCTTACACCTAAATAACTTGCTGTGAACTGGCTTTCCATCTTCTTGAAATAGTTTGCCATCAAAACGTTACTTCGTTTTCAAAATATTTAATCAGTTTCCGATTAATTATATTATCAATTGCTACAAAGAGAACTTAGCTACACATGAATAAATCTACAAAATGAACTTAGCTACACATGACTAAATCCAAATTCATCTCAGCAGTAACGAAGCTCAGATTCAATGACGTAGTGGAAAGAATGATGAACTGGAAAATAAGACAAGGTTGAGTAAACACAACCAACTAGGGATGATGATGATGATGATGAAGAGTCTTCGGTGGTTGCTGAAGAGTGAACAGTGTACGACTTCTAATTTTTCTTTCAAATCGTGTTCTCAGGTGTTTAGGTTAGGAGTAAGAAAATCAGGCCCAAAACAACGTAACGTGGTTTAGTCAAAGAAGAAACAAAAATTCAAGGGTTCAAACAATTTTCCCTTATAAATTAATAACAAATTGGTTCATAATCCACAAGGTTGTAAGACAGGGGAGAGTAACGGGCGGGTTGGGCAGCCCGTGCCTTAACCCATTACCCGCCCATTAAGTCTTTCACGGGTACGGGCTAGTTTGTACTCGTACATCAACCCATTTAACTTCTT
The DNA here is from genome assembly GCA_025593235.1 of Vachellia pachyceras. NCBI lineage: Eukaryota > Viridiplantae > Streptophyta > Magnoliopsida > Fabales > Fabaceae > Vachellia > Vachellia pachyceras. The sequence continues at coordinate 9,920 of JANTPZ010090443.1, read as the reverse complement.
TTAAACAAGCAGGGAATAAATGGGCGGGTTCGGAATGGGTAACGGGCAGCCCGTTTAAATGCATATACCAAATGCTTCCTAATCAATGATTTTAATTATGATCACTGATGGAAACAAAATTTAATTAGAGTTGAGATGATGAATGAGAGTTGAGCATCAGGACAAACTTTAATTAGAACCACAAGCTTTGGCTTGGCAAATCAGAACAAACTTGAGCATCAGAACAACAAACTTTAATTATTACTACAAATAAACCAAGGCTAAGATGATGAATGAGAGTTGATCCAAGTTCTATATGAAGAGAATACGCCGACATAAAGTAGGATTTTTGTCCATGACTTTGTCTTCAAACTTTAATTCTCATAACAATAAATATTTTTGCGCAGCTCAGAAGATAACCACCAACACCAAATAGGGAAAGTATAAAATTATAGTCTATAGAATCCAACAATTTCTATGAACAACCCAAGCGTTCGAAGCCAAAAAATAGATACTTGGAGTAGAAAATCGCCCGACAGAATATTTCATATTCCAGTAAAACCACAAATAGAAAAAAAACCAAAATCCTGGAGCAGAAAATCGAGCTAAGAAGGGTAGGAAACTGAACATACCGGATTCAAGGAAGACGAAGCAGAGGCCAAAGGAAAGAACATAGTAAACAAGAATGCTAATAAAGGCAGTAGTAAACAGAGGCTAGCCTGTGACGCCAGTCTCTGAGGCAGATAGTGATTCTGGTGCTTGAGCTCTATGATCGTCTAGAGCTGCTGGACTTTGGATCTGGGAAGGGACAACAAGTTTCCCCCCACTAGAGACAATCAATGAATGAGAGGGATAAGAGGGAAGAAGAAGTACAGAGGCCAAAGTTGGTAAAGCTCATTATAAGAGAACAACAAATCGAGGGAGCCGCCGTCCGCTTGTAGCTAAGGTAAATGTGAAACACTCTAGAGAGTGAGATGAAGTCGCAGAGCATGCAGAGCCATTGAGATGAATAGTGAGATATACAGAGAGATAGAGCCGGGAATGCGGGCTGGCCCGCGCGGGTTGGTGGGCTAGCCCGCCACCAGCCCGTCAGGTGGCAGGCTGGAAAACCCCAATCTGCAGCCCGCAATGCCAACTTTTTATTTTTTTAAAAAAATAAAAAGTAAATTCTTTTTTCCTTTTTTACCCAATTTTTTCTTATAAGATTGCATATTTATGCTATTCTCTTTCAAATTCTATGAATAAGTGTTCAATAATTTCCTAAAAATAGAATTTAATATTAATTTTTTCTTTGTAAAAAAATAGTGGGATGAAAAAAAAGTAAAAAATATATAAAACATATATTTTTTCCAAAAAAATAAAAAAGCGGGTTAGGTTGGCTGGCCCGCCAACCCACGGGCCCAGCCCTAACCGGCGGGTTGAAGGAGGCGGGCTGGCTTTTGCCAGCCCGCAGCTCGCTAATTTTGGCAGGCTGGCGGGCCCAACCCGCATTACCGGATCTACAGAGAGAGATGTAGATTGAAATGAATTTGAAGGCCTCGTTCATTTTGCCCAGATGACCATCAACCCATGGAATAAAGGGATCTTTTTTTTGCAAAAAAAAAAAGTATATACGGGCTGGCACGGGCAGCCCGTTGGCATACCCATAGCATGTACCGTTTATTTACTATACGGGCGGGTTTTGGCCCTGTCGTAAAGGGCTAGCAACGGGCGGGCCCAATCCGGGGAATTTTCCCCGGGTTCGGGGCGGGCTATATGGGTTACAGGCATTTTGTCTCCCCTATTGTAGGTCCAAATCTCGTTACTGATGTGACAATCTTATTGAGACACTACTAGAAAAATCAGATTTAACGACGGAAAAATCAGAATTAGCAACGGAAAAAGTTCGTCGCTAAAACGAGGGTCACTAAATTTAGCGAATGCAAATTTAGCGATGGACTTTTCCGTCATTAAATTAGCGACGGAAAATTTCCTCGCTAATTCCATCGCTAATGAGAATATTATGCCTTACTTTTTCATTTTTCTCGCTAATTCCGTTGCTAATTAAAATATTATGCCTTACTTTTCTATTTTTCCTCGCTAATTAAAATATTATACCTTACTTTTCCATCGCTAAATGAGTAATTATGTATATTCAGCATTTCTATATTTGATAATTCTATCGCTAAATTCTTCGTTGATTTTAGATACAAATCAACTAACGCATTTACAAAAATATTTTATAAACAAATCCTATTTAATCACACAATTGACCCAAAAAACAAATTTTAAATAGTAATATCAAGTATATAGTGTCTTTAACCATAAGTATATATTATAAACATAAGCCTCAACATCATTCTTCTTTTCTTTTGTTTCCTCCATGACTCGATCTTGCAAAACCATTTCAAACTCCTTCTCTACAGATTTCTGGACATCTAAATGACTCATTGCTCCATGTACCAACTCTGTCACCTATATGTTCGTTTTCTTCATCTTTTTCTTTGGAGCCTCAATCTGTAAAGTCAGTCAAGTTATAACATGTTGGTTAATGATGCTTGAACAAGCGAAGAGTATAAAGGAATGCATGATTTTGCATAGTAGAGTAGTTAATGTGAAGAGTACACTTAAGTCTGACAAAAGGAATTTAAATTTAACATCCGTAACAGAATGTTTGATATGAAATATTATGATTCATCAAATCTTAGTAAAATTATTTTAATTGAAGTAAAGAAAAATGAAATCTCATAAGCTCATGAGTCATATGATGTGACTTTGACAACCATATACTCAAGTTTACTTAAATCATGAAGTTACAAATATGGTATGAAGGAATGGAATGATAATATCAGGTCTAAAATTATAGTCTATAAGAAACTTCAAGGCAAGCTACAGAAAGAATACCTACACTTCAACAATAGATGAAGTTCGAAGAGCATCTAATATAAGCTGGAGATTGTAAATCAATTGCAAAACCTGATAGAGGCATGAATGTTATCATCTGGCAGTGATCAATGCTACAACTTAACCCAATGTAGAATTTTTAAATTGCCTAGGGGATAATTGCAAATTCAGAAAAACAGAGCAATTAAAACCACTTAATGATGATAAATAAGGCCACATAATATGCTCAGACATTAGAAGTGGCAGATCAAACAAATCTTTAACCATATATAATGTCTGCCATACAGTCTTCCTCACTAAGGCGAGGGAGTTTCCTGGTCTTGCGCTTCATATTGTGTTTGTACCACTCGCTATTATGATGTTCCTTATACAGCATAGGATTTCCAAAAGAAGCATTACATGTGTTGCACTTGTTTTGCATTTGTTGTCCCTCGCTAGGTCCACTTTTGATAGAAATTGTCTACTTCTGAAGCTTTTCATTCAATTCAAGCACAGACTCACAAGTGTCTTGGGACAATGGAGCAGGAAGATCCTCATAAAGTTACGGCCATCATAAAAATATTGTCATCTTTAGTAATTTTGCATAAATATTGCAACTTATCAATTGTAATCTAATTCAGGATCTCTTGTTAATTATAGCCACTTTGGTCAATGAAATTTGTAGGACTACAATGAATACAATAGAATGATGATTACATAACATTTAGTTGATATGTTATTAAGTACTCATGAAATAAAATTCATATTTTATCTTTAAAAATAAAAAATATCAAATAAACTTTTTAACTCTCTTAAAACTAAAAATGAAGAATATAAATTTCTAAATGTTGATTTATAAAATGTAATAGAAACCATATGTTAATTCATACAAGTTGTAATTCTAATTACATTACTATAATCATGCAATGGGATTACCTGATTTGCTATAATACATTATAATCAAGATTACATTCAACTATATTACTATAATAACCAAACAACGTAATCAATATAATGCATTTTATGCAACTATTAGTAGGGTTGAGCAAGCAAACCCAAACCCGCCTGTAACCCATGAAAATAAACCCGTTTAAACCTGTAACGGGCGGGTAATGGCACATACGGGGCGGGGAATGGGTGCACCCACAGGGTGCCCGTGCCCCGCTCGTGTACTTATTTATTAAAAAAATACCTCTCACACGTTCGGTCACTCTCACTCACTTCACACTCACGCCCTCCCAGACTCCAGAGTTCAACATCAGTTCACTGCGTCACTTCAGTACTCAGCTTGTCAGCCACAGCCACACTCACGCCCTCCCAGCCGCACTCACGCCCTCCCACACTCACTACGTCACGGTCGACCTCTCACACTCACGCCCGTCCCCTCCACTTCACTTCAATCCTTCACTCTCAGAGTCTCAGTCTCAGTCTCCCACGCACTCGACTCTCAGTGCCCTTGCCGTCGCCGTCGCTGTCGCCTCCCTCTCACTGCCGTGGCCGATTGAACTCCAGCTCCAACCTGCTCCGTCGCCAACTCGACTCAAGCCTCCAAGTCCCTGATCTGCTCCAGTCCTTGATCTACTCACACGGTTGCACCTTGAGGCCTGACCTACTTCATTGTCGACTCGAGTTGAGCCTCCAAGTCCCTGATCTGTTCGCACGGTCGCACCGAGTCCTTGAGGCCTGACCTACTCCGTTGCCGATTCAACTCAAGCCTCCAACTCCAAGTCCCTGATCTCCGTTATCAGTGAGGCCTCAACTGAACTGAACTCTCCATCTTCGATTTTTTGTTGCTGTTTCGTCTTATTTTTAGTATTTTGGAAGTGCTTTAGTTCCTTCACTTCACAGATCATTTGCATGTTGGATGTTGCTGCTGGTATCCTTTGCTGGTAGATTTGTTGTTGTAATTTCATATTTGCCTATGTTTATTGTGCTGAGAGATGCATTTTCGGTGAGAGATGCATTTTCGGTTTGGGGTTTTTGGAATTGATCAGGTGCTGGTTGTGGCACGGGCAACCCGTTACCTATGTCACCCACCCGTTTAGACCCGTACCCGTTGGTACGGGTCTAAACGGGTTTCACCATGGGTATGGGGTGGCCCATACCCGTGTGTGCTCAAACGGGCGGGACATGGGTTACCCCATGGGGCAGAGCCGCCTGCCCGTTGCTCACCCCTAACTATTAGTGCATCAATTATCACAGTTGTCCTTTTATTTTGGTAATGGAAATTAACAATTTTTCTTATGATTAATTTTGATATTATATTAAGAGAAATTAATTGTTATGCCAATTTTTTGACCAGTCAAGACTCAAGATCAACAAATGGATATTCAAGTTGTCGTCATAAATATTTTCTATAGAGTACACAACCATTTTTTAAAGATATCAATCTTATAAATGTTTCAGCTAGTTATAGTTTTTATTTTGATATTATATCACGTGACTTTTTTTTTTGCCAACGGACTTTTTATTTTTTTAAAATAACTGTAATAATTCACCATAGATTTTTTTGGTTCAAATATAGTCTATCCAAGATTATTACCATGAGGAGAGTTATTACTTATTACAATTAAAGTAAAAAAAGGGTTTCTTACAATACGCAATCAAAACCCTAAGTTGGCTCGTTGGGTCAAACCTAATAGAAAGGTAGAAAGCAGAACTAAAAATAAAAAAAAAGAATGAAAGCAGAGAAATAAGAAAGCAACAAATCAAAATATTTTTTTAAAAAAATCAAAAAGAGAAAGAAAGAAAGGAACGCCATTACAGCCACAGCCTTGGGAGCATACAGACACCACTACACGTTTTGCAATAATCAAATACCTTTTTTAATATATTTTTATTTTATATATTATTTTTTTTCATTTTATGCGTTGAAGAGGTGAGGTGGTGTTAGCTTTGATGCCTCCTCTTTACATTCACACGGTTTCTCTCTCCTCTTGTATCTTCTTCCTCTTCTCGCTGCTCTCCCAAATTCCTCATTCTTTCCCACTCAGAGATGTTCCTCATGAATCTATAACCTGTTTCTGAAGAACCTAGAAGTCCAAGACTAGATCTTGGTTTCTCTTGCCTGAGTCATCCAGATCTGGTGGTTCAGATCATGAGGAAAGGCAGAGCAGCCGCGCAGGTGAAGGCGGCGGCGGAGGTGGACGGAGGATCCGGATCCAGGACGGTTTTAAAAGAGCCGAGGTACCGGGGCGTGAGAAAGAGGCCATGGGGTAGATTTGCTGCGGAGATCAGAGACCCTGTGAAAAAAGCTCGTGTATGGCTTGGCACCTTTGACTCCGCCGAAGAAGCCGCTCGAGCTTATGACGCCGCCGCTCTCAGCCTCCGTGGACCTAAGGCTAAGACCAACTTTCCGATTAACCCTTCTTCTCTCTCACCCATCTGTTACCACCACAACAATAACAACCCCACGGATCCGTTTTTAGATCACAGGTTGTACGCTTCTAATGGCTTCCAGGGGCACCAGGTCAATCCTCAGAGACCTACTTCTAGCGGCCTGAGCAGCACCGTCGAATCCTTCAGCGGCCCCCGCCCTCGCTCGATGGCGCCACCGTTGACCACCACCTCCTCCTCCTCCCGGAGATACCCTCAGACGCCGCCCGTTGTGCCAGAGGATTGCCACAGCGACTGCGATTCATCGTCGTCTGTGGTTGACAACGAAGCCGATGATATCGCTTCGTCCTCTTTCCGGCGGCCTTTCACCTTCGATCTTAACTTCCCACCGGTCGATGATGATCTTCACTGCACCGATCTGCGTCTCTGATGCTGATCCAGAAGAGAAGAGGGAGAAGAAAAGAAGAAAAAGTTATCTTTGAATTTTTTAATTGGAATTTTTGTTCTTTCTCTTATCTAATATGCGGAAAAAAAGGAAAAAAATATTTGAGGATGATGAAATATGATCTTGAATCTGAGAGATAGTGATGATGGGTATTGCTCTTCCCTTCTTCCTCTTGAGCTTTGTAAGAGGAAGAAGAAAGAGAGTAATATTATATGAACTGTTTGTTCAACAAGATTTGATGCAGATCCTTTCTTGTTCTGCTTGTCTGTAATGTACAATACTAGTTAAGATAAAAATTCAGTATCGCTCTAACAAAAGTTAGATCTCTAGCTTCCTCTTCTCCTTAGTGCTAATTCTATTTTCACTTCTCAATGGTGGATTGTTTTTTCTATTTCTGGCTTGTCTCTTTCGCCTTCTCTGCTATTTCATTTTACTATATTATTCTCCCATGACTATTTCTGATTGATGTGTTTGTGAGAAATGATATTAGTGGCAAGATTACCTTACGTAATGCCATAGATTCTGTCATTGGAAGTGCCCTTTTCCAGTTCGTTTTCTCTCTTATTCCTGGCCGAACAATGGAATGTAACTAGAACGTATATTATGTGTTTGTGAGATGTGTATGTATTTATGTTATGCAGATTTTGGTTTTCGTTCTTTGTTTCATTTCTGGTTCAACGGAAGACACATTTGAATGTAAATGGAAGGTTTTTGTTGCATGTCTTGTGCTGATTTTGATCAAGCCAGTGTCTCTTTATTACTCTTGGGACAGTGATACAGAAGGAATAGAACTCTCATTTTGCCTTGTGCATATAGGTCATAGACTCTAATGAATCGGCAGGTTAAGTCAATGAAACGCAATACAAAGACATATGAAGGGGTCAATATGATTCACTGTATAGCGAATTAGATATATGATATTTGATGCGTCCTTATGGACTGCTTTGCTTAGCGACCGACCGATTGGATTAGACTGTCGGCTCAGATAAGGAGCCAGCCTTACAAAGGAAGATGAGGATGGGGTTTTAGGAAACATTGTTCTTTGTGAAAGCAATTTGGGGTGGGTAATTGTTACAGCGTGTTTGGATTGCTACAATTATGATTTTGCTAGAAGAAGAATTGGTAGCTACTGTCGAAACGTGAATTCATTGCTTTGTAGTCTAGTTACAGTTTTGATCTTCTATGTGATTTTAGATTTGTGGTACTGGTACCTGCCGTTTCAAATAAAGTATTTAGAGCTCTAGATGAATCAATCCATGATTAATTTAGGCTTTGTTTGCTTTAATGTTATAATAGCATGTTTAAACAAATTGATGTAAAACTCCTCTCATAAACTTAGTTCAGATATGATAAATTGTATTGAAAAAATAGATTTTTCGCATTAATGTAAACAAATAGACACTAACTTGGGATAATTCTTGGCATGCATGGAGACCACAAAACGCACCCAACGAGTGGGTTTTATGTGTTGCATGGGTACAAGAATAAATGAATTTATGATACGATAGATGGAACAGTGATGATTGGGGGATTCTTGTTTCATTTACGGTTAAAAAATCTATCATACCTTTGTTGAAGAGCTGAGTTTAACTATTTTCTTTTACCAAAAGGGGATATCTTCATGGAAAAATTGCTCGAAAATCTCTATTATAAAATTTATTGTACATATCAAAAGCATTCAAGTTTTCTAGCAGGTGCCTCTCCTTCAGTTGTGTTGTAATGTATTTTTTTTTAATAATACTGGATGACATTAACTCAATGGAAAGAGTCAAAGAAGGGTTACAGGGCCCCTAGTCTCAATCACCACTAACCTCTTGAATAGAAGATGGCGGTTGCCAAAATACACAAAAATTCCCGAAGATATCATGGGCAAGCTTATCTAGGTGGTTTACAGTATTGTTCTCCTCCCTAGGAACATGTTTGACTAATGCTTGCCAGTTCCTGTTCAAGAGGGATCTAGCTTCGTTTACAAATATCCCTGAAGGGATGCTCAGTTGTGCTTCCTCGCAAGATCAAGTTGATTGCCTCAATCGAATCAGATTTAACCTCTATCATACGAACACCTCTGCTCCAGTATAGGTATAGCCCGTGCAATATGCCTATTATCTTTGCAATTGCAACCGGTACAGAAGTAAGTTTGCAACTATAACCACATACACAACTGTCATCTTCTCTTGTAATGTATTTTCAATGGGTATCAAATGTAAATTTACTTTAATAGTTTTTACTCATGATCGATGTCGTCCCCAAAGTTTCTTTTTTTGTTTGTTTAATGTTACTTCGAATTTCATCATGTCAGAAAAAGTTCACTTTGATTATTAACATATTTAACAGTATAAAGTAATATTGCTCGAATTTAAAATTTCCGAAGCATTCTTGTACAAAAAACATAAACAACTATATCACTCATAAGCAAAAACTTACAATACAAATTTACACCTTAATCATTTCATCTATTTACAAATTTCTTCCATTTTACGCATATTTTAAGATGTGTCTCATATCTTACACAAATTTCAAGTATATTTAAGCAATAATAAGTTTTGTAAAGGGTTTTTGAGCAATTTTCCTAATTTTGCTCTTGACCAAGATTCTTCCCGTACGATCGATAAATGTGTAATGGTATTGTTTGTGTTTTATTACATTAATGAATCAAAACAATAATAGTATGAGAAGAAGAGAATCAGCTTTTAAGGAAGGGCTAATGTTGCTTACAAGTCTGAATGCTGAATCAATGGCTTCCTCTTTTTCCCTTTTCTTTTTCTCTGCATGTTTGCTGTAGCAAGGGACCGTGACTCGATGCCGTTGAAAGAATCGAGATTTGTCTTCTTGTTTTTATCTTATTATTATTATTTTTGGGTGATTGAATAAGAAAAGTATAATACCTAATGCCAAGACAGGGAGGCTCAACTCAACACGCAATTTGGCAGAGTCACTAAAGAGTAGAGAGCCTCATATCTGAAGTTTGGTTTGATATGAAGATCCATCCTCAGATTGTTATTTTTAAAAATTAAAATTAACTTTTTTTTTCAATATATTAAAACCTACACCAATCTCGCAACGAGTTAACGTTAGTCCGTTAGATTGAGGTCAGTGGCGTGCCCTGTCTCGCGAATCGCAAAACAGTGTCGTTGGACAACCTTGAAAATTGCCAAGAATTAAATTTATAATCTCCAAGGGTTGTATAGTTGCAACCCAGGGTCGTTCTCACCGGAAGCAAGTCGCGCGCCAAATAGTTCTTAGCTTATGCTTGTGTTTGCTATGCAAAATGCAAATGGGTTTTAGTTTGAAATAAACT